>VZTL01042281.1:27407-38638 GCA_013400535.1 Scopus umbretta | reverse complement strand
TGGCTCGTTTTTGGTGTTAATTTATTTCTTTTTTTTTGTTGGTTTGCTAAAGCGACGGAGCGGGTGTCTGCTCGGGGCGGTCTGTGCATCCGCGTTTGCTCGCCGAAAGCAGCGGGGTCGGGGAGAGGCCGTTTTCCTAAAAACCCTTCAACACGGCCGCGCTTTTCTGAGGCGCTGTAAGAAAACCTGCGAGCAACTGGCAGCCGGGTGAAGGGTCTGAGAGGCCTTGTGCTGTAAAAAAAGCTCTAAACCAGCTCGTTGTTATTTTATTATTCTCGAGTCGCTGCACAGCGAGGCAGTCGCTTCTGCGGTGAAGCCGTGGAGCATTCGAGCTTCTCTGCATGTAGCAGCTTTAGTACAGTGTGGGGCGACAGTCTGGCTGCATCCCGTACGGATAAGTTTGGCTTTGAAATGCTCAGAACGCGAGGCCCTGTGTAGCAGACGACAGTGCTTGTGTTTCGTTATTCGGTGCTACAGTTGTTAATTATCGTGTGTCCTAGTTTTTAATCTTCTTGTGAGCGTATTCCTCGTCCACGATGTTAGTACCGACAGCTTTCTGAAGGCTTGGCTTTCCTTGCAGCTGTGCTGCCCAGGATTTTAGTAGTTTGTGGAGGTCATCTGAACGGAACTATCTCTCCTCAGAGCTGAGTCAGAATGGAAATGTTTCCCTTAATTGCTTGGCCTCTAGACATTGTAAACTGCACCACATAGAGCAAAGGCCTTGATGTCATGGCTGTCAAAGCCCTCTGAAAATAAATGAGTGGATTAATTGGAATAATTGGCACAGGCTGCCCAGGGAGGTGGTGGAGTCCCCATCCCTGGAGGCGTTCAAAACACGCGTGGATGTGGCACTTCGGGACGTGGTTTAGCAGGCATGGAGGTGTTGGGTTGACGGTTGGACTGGATGATCTCAGAGGGCTTTTCCAAGCTGAATGATTCTAATTGACCACTGCTTTGTAAAACAAGCGTTAGACCCAAGCAGCGACTGTGTTAGACCCAAGCAGCGACTGTGGCTGTGATTCCTGAACTCAAGGCAAGTAGAGATTGTCGGGAAGAGCATTCCCAGAAGCGTGTGTCATTGTTTTTGTTTCGATTCAGCCCCGCAGCAGGAGCAAGGCAGTTGACTCTATGAAGGCTGCCGCTTAAGCGCCGCGGTTCCCTGCAGGAAGGCAGTGAGTCACAGGTGACGTTGGTAGCTCACGCGTGACGTGTGTACGGTGCCTCGGGCGGCCGCTGTCTTTGGTCATCCCTTCCAGGTGTAATTCACTGCGAAACAATTCACTGGCGATGTCACATGTGAGCATCCAGGATTCTTCAGTGTTACACATGACCCATTCCTGGTGTTTGTGTTGCTATTATTATGCTCAGCTCTGTTCATACAGAGGGGTGTTTGAGGATGCCATTTGGGGCCCTGTCACGTTAAGGATTTTACCATTCCCATGCCTCAGAAAAAGCCATAATCCTTCCAAAAGCTGAAACTCTCCTGAGCTGGGAGAAAGGCTGGCTCAGCTGTGGAGCTGCCAAGCAGTGGAATGGAGCCCAAGGCTTTCTGAAAATAGCAGCCCCAAAGTTAAGCTTGTCCAGAACCGGTAACGCCGGACGGATTGAAACACAGCGAGGTGGCAAAACCAGTGAACCTGGAGCTGGTGAGGAGGAGGCGGTGTGTGTCTGTGTGCGTCTCGGTGGGTATCGCTCAGTGACTGCAGAGATGTTTCCTGAGAAATGGTAGGTGTCCTTAGAGCTTGAGGTGTTGTCCACTGACCACCTAGGAGAGGAGAACGGTTAGGCACGGGACAGGGCTAACGCGCGGGCGTCGTGTGTGACTTAAAGGCTAAACCCTCAGAAAAGAGAACAGGAGGTTTTGCTTCCATGTCGATTCAGGGCCTGATTTCTCTCATCCTTTCTCCGCTGTTAACGATTATGGGGCGCTTTTTGCCTTGGAAAGTGAGAACTGAAAGGTACTTCATACATTTTAAAAGAAACCGTTTTATCTGACGGTAGCATTTGGGAGAAATACAGGATGCTACTCCAAGATAAAGGGAGTTTCTTCTGTACAAGGACTGCAAGGGGGAGCTTTGACGTTGTGGAGGGGAAGGGACCAGCATGTATTTGTGAAGTACACAGATCTACGCTGTCAGAAATCTGATCTAGTGATACAGTAACCTGTGGAGATTACTGACTCTGAGTTAATTGTCAGGAGATGTTTATTGTAACTACAAGTCCTAGTTTAAAGAATTGTGCTGATCTGTTTTTAACCCCTCACCTGTAGCTTTAGCTAGCCTTGGAGTGTGTCCAAAGTGGTTTATGATCAGAAGTGTTTACAGCTTTTAATATACTGTAAAACATAGCCTGTAAGCAAAGCCAGCGTATTGCCATTTTGTAAAGGAGCTGTGAGCATATGCTCGACGTAAAATTAGGCTTGAGATCGAGGTAAGCTAGGGCCTTGAATCGAGTTGTTTTCATGTATGCCCTCTCATAAGGCGAAGTCACGTCAGCTGTTTAGTGAAAGAATATGGGATACTGTCAGCAGGTTTCCAAAACTATCATTTTTTCCCCAGTCATGGAGGAGTTTTGAGCATTTTTCCTAATCTCAGCTGTGTTCTTAGTTACATTATCTGGGTCATCCAAAACTGGAGTGCTGTAACCTAACTCTTCTCGGTTTCACTTCTAATAATCCCGTAGGTATACACAAACAATTTACAAATTGTCAAAACACTTTGCCAAGTTTTTGGTTTACAAATCGGCAAATGATGTACAAATTGACAAAATCTTTGCCGATTTCATGAGCAACGTTGTTTCCCGTGCTGTGCTTTGGGAAGGAGGCTAATCTACGCCTTAAACTAGGTTTATGGGAACTATTTATCCCCAAACTGATCTGAATTTAATAGCGGGCAATCGGTTTACAATTTTAATGTTAAGTTTTGTTAAGTAATGCTAAGTTTTTCTACCTCTCTAGTGTGCAATACCTATTGAAAATAGGTATTTCAGTAGTTGTACAGATGTTGTGGTGGTTTTAGAATGCAGTTAGGGGATGTGTTCCAGACTGTATTTGTTCCAAAAGTACTTTTTTGAAAATAACCTTCCATTTATTAAAATATTTCTGTAAAACTTAAGATGAATCGCAGAGTAACTTTTTTTGTAATATGATGAATCCTAGTGACGCTTTTTAGAGGTCAGGATCTTGTTATTTTGATTGTTTTATATGTTAATGTAACATTCTGTCCTGTGATATTTATAGCTTTTTACATAGAAATATTGAAGCGTTGTTCAAGAACTGGTCAAGAAAATAGACACTGATAGACAGTCTTCAAAGGGCAGCTAAAGAACAAGGAACTGTTTGGTACATTTGTTTTTACCTTTAATATTATGAAAATTAATGTGTTAAGAGGGGCTTTTGGAGTTGTGCTGCTGACAAATACTAGTTTTGGTGATGGTGGGATTTGGGATGCGGGGGGGAGAGGTTCACTTGGTAGTAACACTCTGCTGTTTTTCTTTTTTCTTCCTAGGAAAAAAAGAAAAAAAGTAGTAAGGAGTCCCAGATACAAGAGTCTGATGATGTCTTCCTCCCTCCCGTGGCAGAAGCGTCTTCTCAAGCCAGTACAGTGCAAGGGGAACATCCTGGGGAATTTACAGAAATTCGTCTCGGTGATGAAGTAGAGGATGGAAGAACTGTAAATGATGTGTGCGACATCCCCCGGAGTAATTTGTCTTCAGCAAATGAAGGGTCTTTGGCAGTGACTCTACAGCCTCCCACAGATGCAGAGGAATTCAAAGCTGATCCTTCCCATGAGGAATGTGGGGGGGATGTTGAGAAGAGTGGAAAAAGCAAGTCGGACAAACCTCACAGCTCTGTGGAGGCAGTTGCTAGCGGATCAGGGAACTCTGATTTATTGAGCGGTGCCCTTCATCCCAGTGCTGCTGGCTCTCAGACAGCAGCGGGCTTTGTACGGGACAAAGGAACTGAAAACGTACAAGATGTGAAAAATCCTCTTGTCCGTTCTTCAGAGAAGCTTCCTCTTAGTATCTCACAGCTTTCTGAGAAATACAGAACACGTATTCAGTGTTCGGGATTGAAACCAGTTTATCCAGACTTGTCAGCTGAATTGTCCTATGAGAGACCAACCGTAATAGCAGTTAAACCACTGCTGCACAACGAAAGGCTGTATCCAGAGCTCCCGACTGAACCAGAACTGGTGCCATTTACCAGAGAACAGCTGAAAATTTTTGAGCCGTGTTCGTGGTTGGAGAACGTTGACTCCTATGCAGAGGAATTTGAAAGCGTTGCTCATCAGGACAGGCACGAATTTTATGAACTGCTCCTGAACTACGTGCGCTGCAGGAAGCAGCTGTTGCTGGCTGAGGCAAAGCTGCAGGCTATGACGACAGACTGCCAAAATATTAAGGGGAGATTATGGACTTTTAAGGAAGAACAGAAAACCGTGCAGGTGCTGTTGCTGAAGCTACTTTTGAACCCAAATTATTTGGACGTGACTCCAGGCGTTAATCTTACTTGCTGTCGAGTTTACCGTATTTAAGCTGTTTTATTCTGAGAGACACGATTGCCTTTGCTTTTCTGTCTCTCCACTGATCCCCAGTACTTCAAAGTATCATCCTGTTGAGATTTAAGGCAGTTTGTTGTTTGGTTTTTAAACTCCGACGAGCGTAGGGTAGTGGGATCTCTGTAAGTGATCTCTTTTGGAGTCAGACTCATGTTTGTAGTCAGAACGAGCCTGTGTACAGCCACTTCTGCCTCTAGCGTCGGGGGAAGTTTGTGCCGTGGTACTTCAGGTAGAGGCAGGGTGTACGTGGTGGGGTAGAGCTTCAGTGTGACTGTAGCGGTGATGTCCCATCTGGCGTGCTGCTTACAGTGACAGTTTTCGTTGATGTCATTCCTGACTGTCCTGCTGTCAGAGGCAGCAGCTGCAGAGGAGTCGTGCTCGTGGGTGACCCTGTTGCTCAAAGCGTAGAGTGTCCATCCACTTCCAGTTACTGTTGCTCCATAAGTGGTGCTGTGGTTTTAGCTGTTTCTGGGGGGGTCATGGTAGGATGTAGCACTTCTGTCTGCCAACCAGAGGAGTCTGGGGAGCTCTTTGGTGCACGCATCAGAAATTTTTTCCCCAGACTCGTTCTGTGTAACTTGTTTTTGGAGCTGCGCGTTACAGTGGGAGTGAATGAAATTTTTCTGGTGCTCTGATGCCGACACATCATCAAAATTGTCCAAGGGTGCTGAGTACCTATGTATGTGATGGCTTTTACTGTTGTTTCTGTGAGTGCAGTGCCTCTCCTCTGCAGTTCTTCAGAGCTGGGAGACATCCACTGAACAGATTTGGATCTTTTCCTTTTTACTGGGGAATAACAACCTGTATCGCTGAACCTCACTGGACTCTGTTTTGTGTTGATCACTTTCTACACTGAAAACAATTCTAGCTTCACTCCTACGTCCCCAGGGGTCATCATACACTTGGCTAAGCTTGCCGCGTGCTTTATTCCTTCCCGAGTGACTATGTATTTATTGTGTGTCCAGAATAATTGTTGTCTTTATACTAATTTAAAATTCTTACTCTACTAACTTAAGAAACACAGGGATACTTTCAGGCTAAGCTTCCAAAGTGCTGATTCTGAAGTATGTTGTTTCCTGGTTGCATAGGAGAGTAATAGGAATATTATGTATTGTGGTTTTCTTGTGCTGAAGAATTTGAGGTAGGGCAGAGGAAGACCAGTCTCAGCTTTTAATTCCAGTTTGAGAAAAAGTTAGAGTACAGTTCATTTCTGAAAATTTTCAGAAGTGCGTAATGGGGAATTGCTATGAATATTCAGTTCTGGGAGCTTAGAAAAATATTCGTCTTGTTTCAGTAGATATTTTAGCTTTAAAATAGCAGCTCCAAATACTTATGGAAATCTATGAACTGAGAAGCAGGTGTGCTCACTGGGAGTAGAGAGACCTGATTTTGTTCACATCTGTCAGTGATACAGGCAAGTCACTTCATATCTGTTTCTAAATCTGAGTTATTGAGGGCTTATAGAGTCATTTTTTCAGAGGTCAGGGGTGTGCCTCTTCAGTAATCCGCTCTAAAAATTACGTAGGGTGTTCCATCGTGTTTGTCTTGTCCACCTGCAAAGTGGTTCCTTTTATGAAAGCTTTGAAATCTGTTGAGGGTAGGGTTATGTCAAGGTTAATTTCTGTAAGCAGGCTTGACCCAACAAAATGACAAAACCCCGTAAATGAAATAATTGCTTTCTTTTCAGGGTGTCTGTGCGGATCAGTGCAAAGTGACAGGTCACCATCGCTACCAGACAGTGGAGCTGAATGAAAGTGTGTTGGGGGAACTGAAAAAGCTGTTTGAAGCCAAAGCAGAGCACGTGCATCAGACACTGGCGCTGCACTCGTACACTTCGGTGTTGTCCCGGTTGCAAGTGGAGTCCTACGTCTACAGGCTGCTCAGCAGCTCGTCCCTGCTGAGATCAGTGGCTCTTCAGCAGCAAGAACAAGGTGTGTTGCTGGTCTAGACCGCTCCCCGTGCTGTTCGGGGTGCCCAGCACCTTGTTGACCTGCAGTTTTGGAGTTGTCTGGTGGAATTTGTACGCTGGAGTGGTTCTCCTCTTATACTAAGGCCTCCTGATCTTATGTAGGGGTCACTGAAACTTTTTTCTCACAGGAAAAACTCCAGTTCTCTTAACATATTCACCTGGAGAGCGGAAGCCGAATGCAGGAGTACCTTCTATCTAAGCTGCATACTGCCCCTGAGTACTGTAGAGGAACACTGGGTGGGATGGGACAGCTGGACTCCAATCTTCTGTTGTCCAAGGCAACATATAATACAGTCCCTTTGCCAAATTGATTATGCACAATTCTAAAACCACCTCGATATTTTTTCCTGCTTTACTTCCTCTTGGAAGGCCATTTGAAATCTCGCAGCTCTGATACTTAGAAGTCGTTGTGGTTTTCATCCTAGGTGTATTCCTTAATTTTGGTTTTCATCCTAGGTGTATTCCTTAATTTGGGTTTGTGCCAATATCATCTTTCAGTTAAAGTATTCCTCCTGCCCCGAATATTTATCCTTCCTAGTTCTCCTACCTTTGCCTCCCACCTCCCAGATAGTTTATATGCGTAGTAAACAGCGGTTCGTAGAAAGTTTATGTTGAGGGAAGGCTTTTTATGAGCATAACCGTAGCATATTCTTCTTCTAATTAGCGTCCAGTGCTTAATTATAAGATTAAACAAAGTACTCTAAATTAAAGTATTCTTCTCTGTCAGATGTAGCAAGCAGCTGTGTTGAAATATCTTGGTACCTATAGATACCGAGAGCAAGTTTTCTATATAGCTGCAAAACCACTACTTATGCTACTACTCTGAGAGCTTCTCGTCAAAGCTCCTTAATTCTGGTTTTAATTTACAGTTTCAAAGCAGTCAGAAACTCTTTCTTCAGACTTGGGCCACTTGAAGGAGTGTATCAGCGTCCTTTTCAGTTTCACTCGCAGAGTTACCGAAGATCCTCAGTTTCAGAGTGACCTTCTCCTGTGGCTGCAGAGACTGGTGAGGGAGTAAGCATGGATATAGCTGTTTGATCCAACACATGGGATGAATTTGGGAGTAGTTTGTGAAAGCGTTTCTCTCGCTGTCCCACATGCAATGATTTTTTCCGGGGGTTTGTTCTACTTGAGAAACAGAATCCATTAGTGAGTCTTTAGGACAAATTCCCTTGTCTGATGAAGTCAATGGAGGCCAGCAGTGTTAATGAGGACCGGCACCTGAGCAGCCAACACTGCTCAAGGTGGACTTAATACTCAATATTCATTATGCTTTTACTTATTTTGAAAGTAAAACTATTCAGACTGTCATTTTTGAGAGATGTCTATTCTTGCTGATTTCTAAATAAATTAGTTTTTGGTGCAGTTGTAAAGTGTAATTTCTTCTACACCAAAGAAAACGGTTTGTGGCTCATAAGCCAAGCAAGCAGACTTTTAAATGCTGTTCTTTTGTAACTTGCTCTGAAAATTGGGGTTTGTTAGAAAGCGTGGGAGGAGAAATGGGAAGCAAAAAAACCCTTATTGCTCTACTTAGCGAGACTAGAAAGGAATAAACCTTGAAATTGTTTACAAGGTTCCAATATACTTCCCTTTAGGTGTCAGTGTTGCAAAGAATTGGCTGTCCAGGTGACCATCTCTTCCTCTTCAACCACATCCTTCGGTGTCCAGCTGGGATCAGCGAATGGGCTGTTCCGTTCATTCAGGTGTGAATGTTTAATTCTTTACTGTCAGAAAGCTGGAGTGGGAGTGCAGTGGGTAGGGAAGGAGAGAGTCTTGTGCCTAGTCAGTCCTTCATGACTGCTGTGTGTTTCCAGGTGTGTGGAATGACGGTAACAGTGAAGGGTTGTCAAGGGATGTATTCACCCATGTTAGTCCAACCATCAGCAGGAAACACACCTCTCTTTTTTGGCCAGAGAGACTCCATGAAAGGGAGTCAAGGACTTGCGGTGCACCTCAGAAGGCCTCATGCAGCAGCAGGTTTTGAGATTGCTCTCCAAGAAAAAGAATATTTACACTTGAAGCAGCAGCTGTATATGAGACAAGTGGGATTGGAGGCAGCTCTGTGATATATAGGGCACGAGGAAGAACAAATTTTTATACCCTGCATGTTGAAATGGGACTGGTTTCCCTGGAAAGTTTATTAGTTGGGTAGTTTCAAGGGCAAGGGAAAAGGTTCACTTTGTATAGACCGGAGGGAGTGCAGATATCCAGAGGCACCAGGGTGTTCTTGCAAGTGACGTTTTTGCTCCTAGAGGGAAGAATGTTGGAAATCTAGCTGTAGGAAAAGGTTTGCAATTACACTAACAGGGGAGGGGCAAGCAATGAAATAAAAAGGATAGAAAAAAGGATAGAATAGAATCATGGAATCATTTAGGCTGGAAAAGACCCTTCAGGTCGAGTCCAACTGTTAACCTAACATGGTAGGATCCTAACTTCCCCTGTGCTCAACATCACAGTTCCCCCTGGTGTCCAGAAATACACATGAAACAAAGAGAGAAGTTGTCTTTTTGTGGATTTTTTGACAAACCCCCCCCCACAACTTAAGCCTNTGGTTTTTTTCAAACCCCCCCCCCCCCCCTTAAATTTCTATAAGTACTTCTTTTGGACAACTCCCAGTATTTTGCCATAGCAATTCTTTCTCCAAGGTGTGGGTACTGTCTTTTATGGATACTTTTTAGTCTGAACAAAAAGCTACTGAAGAATGTGAAACTCAGAAGTTTAATTTCTCTGATAAAACTAATTTGCCCTTTGTTTTACTTATTTACATTTACTTAGATTTTTGCATTTAATTTCAGATCAAAGTCTTGGATAACCCATCAGGTGTCTTTCATTTCATGCAGTCTCTTGCCTTGCTTATGTCTCCTGTTAAGTAAGTATGAATATGATTTAATAATACTTACTGATTATTTAAGAGTAGAAAGCACAACATAAGATCTACTTATAAAACCCAAAGAATTCATTGCAGGCAAAGTCATAAAACAGGCACAAGTAAGAGATTCACAGTTTAAGTCAAACTCTTTTTTACTCATTTATCTTCAAATACAGCCTTGGCAGTACCTTCTCCTACTGTGCACAGTATAATGCAGCTTGCTTTCAGCTGTCAGCTTGTGAAGACTGACATATCCGTGTGTTTTATTACTGTGACTTCTGAAATAAAGTCTGCCTTGCATGATGGCCTGTTCATTTTACTGTCTCTGCAACAGAAGCCCCTGAGTAAAGGGTTTGTTAAGTTGGTGTATACACTGGCTGTGCTGCTTTGTTGTTTCATCCTTTTTTTAATCTAGGAGGAGTACATGGTGCTTGGAGAAGCTAGTTAATGAAATCAATCATGAGTGAAAAATTTTAGATGCTTCAGGTGAAATATCTAGCTTGCCTCCCCCTGCTTAAATTTCAAAGTGAAAGAATCAAAACTGCTGGTATTTAGGGTTGTGACTGTCCTCTTGATAGTCTGACCCTGAGTTGAGTGGGAGTCCTGTTTATTGGAGGCTGTTATTTTACAAGGTTTTGGTTTTACATTTCCTGTCTAGAGCTGCTTGCGGAAACAAGTGTGTCCTGAGGGAATGCAGAGTGCCAGTGCATTTTGATGCTTGTGTTTTGAACAAGGACTGATGCAGTGTGTCTGGAGTGGTGCTCTAGACCATTGCTATGAGAACACAGAGCCTCCCCAGTGGCTGTGCTTTCTGTTAAGAGCTGACACTTGTCTGTTGCAGCTGCTGCATGTCAGGAACAAGTTTGGATTCTGAATTTGGTTTGTGAAATCCGTATCTTAAAGCTTCTATTTCATTTGTAATACCTTCATGTTATCAGAGTGTAAGTTCAAGGAGATCAGGAGGGTGATATTGTGCTGGAGTTTTGTGGCACTGTGTGCACAGTTCTGCCAGAAAATTTCTGCTTAGAATGAAGTTGGATGCTACGATTTCGACCTTTTTCTACAACCTTTCTGCACGTTTGTTGAACTCGCTGGTGTATGTCTGAACAACTAAGGATTTATATGGTACAGAGTCTGAAAACTAGTATCCCAGACTTAAGGTCCTCTACTACATGGAACTGGAGCTGGCTTGATCTGAGGCAACTCTTTCCTGGAAGGTCTTTAGTTGTGGTAGCTCAGTGTGCCTGAGACCAGTCTTGCTAGCGTTGACGTGGTGTCCAGCTAATACAGCTATGAAAGTTGTAGAGTGGAACTGTCCTGCCCTCATCCTGTTTGTTGTTGACTCAAAGTGATAGCCTTAAATGGTTGTTGTAGAGTACCTCTTCTGAAATACGAACTCTCTCTCTTTTTTTTTTTTTTAAGGACTTTTCCTACATGTAGGAAAATAGAATAATGTTATTTCTTGCGTATTTAAGTGTGTTTGCTCTACAGGGCTGATAGCCATTTACGTTGTTCAGAATATTGCTTGGAAGATCACTCAGGGAATACAACAGGTTGGTGCAAGTCTTGCAGGACATCAGGTTATTTGAAGTACTTGTTTATTTCTTGTTCTTTTATATGTTTTTTAATATCTTAACTAAATTCAGAATTTTTAATTTTCTAATATTTGTAAACTTGATTTTTTTTTTTTTACTTTAAATCAGAAATCGGGTGGACTTCCTGTGTCATATGAAGCCAAGTGAAAGGAAAAGTTCCTCTTCTTCTGGGAAAGAATCTGGAAATTGGACCCTGGTAGATGAGGGAGGAGAAGAGGTACAGCTGCTTCTTTTTTTTT
>VZTL01042281.1:0-21428 GCA_013400535.1 Scopus umbretta | reverse complement strand
TCCCTCTGCAGAGCTTTCCTGCCCTCAGGCAGATCAACACTCCCGCCCACCTTGGTGTCATCTGCAAACTTACTGAGGGTGCACTCAATCCCCTCATCCAGGTCATTGATCTTACTATATGCAAAAACTCTTTACTTAAAGTGCACAACCCTCTAGCACACTGTTCAGGAGATGTTTTGGCCGTACAAGTCTGACCTTCTCAGGTTGAAGGACAGTTGCAAAATTCTTGGAAGTCCGTACAATAGAATGTAACCTAAGTGAAGATGTTTAATTGCAAGCATGCTGAGCACGTGCCTGTGCAGGTTAAGTAGTTGAGTGCCTCAATGAGTGCTTTTTCAGTGTGTTCAGCTGCTGTAAGATCACCATAAACAATATTTACTGGCATGTTATGCATCAGAGGAAGCAAACCACTCTCCGAACCATTTTACAGCTCAAATGCAGCTTTCGATGCTTGTTTTGCTGCACAGACTCTAAAGTTATTTGGAAGAAATAAAAATGATTTTAAAGTCCTGTTGAGGTTTCCTTGTCCATCTCCCTTCCTGTTGTCCCCCACCCTGGGGAATGAAATGTTTATTTGCATTTGGCAACATGTCAGTCTTGGCTTCAAAGAGGAAACCTACCTTGAATTCAAGTGGCAGCATCTCTTAACCTTCCTGTCCTGTGCAACTTCAGTTCTCTGCTTTCAGAGAGATTTTTCCAAACAAGTGTGTTCAATAATTTTCTTGTATTGGGCTTGAGGAACTGAAGTGGACCTTTCCTTGTAGCTCTCGGACGTAAACTAGGCCCAGAGCTAGAAGCTCGAAGTATTTTTATTTGTAATCAGCATAGAATGATCTCCCCAGTTTAATTGCTGCTTGAGATCATGGTATGTGGAATGGGCAGAGTCTCAACGTGATCAAAACCTTTCTGCTGTGTGTGGATGGGCTTAGTTTTAATCTTCTCTTGACTGTGTGCTGATTAAAACGAGAATCCTTTCATGTAATTTGGACTTAATCTGTGCAATTAATTGCTCCAATATGTAATGGAAGCCAAAACCATGATAACATTTTTAAAAGCCAAAAAGATTCAAGCAATTCTTCCTGTGGATGACTGATATTGCATAGTTAAAATAATATTAAAAATTGAATTCCAGCTGTTCTTGAAGCAGTTTTGCCTTTCATTATGAATTACGAGCGTGTTTACTGAATCATATGGACTCGCTGCATAGTACGGTGTTTCTGGCACCTTATTTTAAAGCAGCTGATACCAACCACTTCTAAAGAGAGGGTTCTAACACAGTGATGATAATTCCTTTGTCACTGATTCCTTCTCTGGGATTAGACTGTCAATAAGTGTATAAATATTGATGATGTATGTCCTATAACACTTCTTTTATCACGGTTCTTTCATGTGACTTTTTTTCTAGACCCAGAGCACCTTGAAAATTTTGAAAAGTATCTCAAATCAATGAACTGCTCGGAAGAAATTTGTCTTCTCACCACTTTTGCTCAGATGGCACAAACCAAGCGGGCTGATGTTGATGAGGATTTTATCAAAATCATTGTTCTGGAGATATATGAGGTGAGTAATATTACTGGTCCATTCAGGAAAAGATGAATGTGGTTTTTTTTGTCTTTCTCACAGTGGAAGGTGTGAAACACTCATGGCTTCTGTAGTTTGTTCTAG
Organism: Scopus umbretta; assembly: GCA_013400535.1. Classification (NCBI taxonomy): domain Eukaryota; kingdom Metazoa; phylum Chordata; class Aves; order Pelecaniformes; family Scopidae; genus Scopus; species Scopus umbretta. The sequence goes on along the minus strand of VZTL01042281.1, from coordinate 19,763 downwards.
CATGGAACTAAGAGAGCGCTACTTCTGAGGTTTATAATCTAGTACTGAATTAAAATATCCTGAAGTGCATGTTTTTCTGAGAGAAAGAACAGCTTTTCTGTAGACCAAGCCAGAATGAAACAAAGGAACAAAAATATCTTTGTTTTGCTTTGTTTTTCTCACACAGGTCTAACTTGTAGCTCTGAAATTCCTTGTGTGTGTGTGTTTTGTCATCTTTTTTTTTTTTTATTTAAACGTCTGTGGCATTGCTCTTTTTACGATTAGTTTTGGCCTTTGTTTTTGGCACTGTGACATAATAATTCCATGATCTTCTAGGGAAATCAGTTTCAGTTTTAATATTGGCATTTATAAACCTCGTTGTGCAGGGTCACCTATAGCAATTTGGCTCTGTGTTTTCCAAAAGATATTTTATTGTGGTGTCAGTGAAGGTCAGCCATAACCAGTAGCTTCTCTCTGCTCATCTTCTCAGGTGTCTTACGTTAGTCTTTCCACAAGAGAGACATTTTCAAAAGTTGGTCGAGAACTTTTGGGAGCAATTGCTGGCATCCATACACAGATTATTTCTGTACTGCTGGATCGAGTTAAAGAGACCATCGAGAAAGTTGGGATGGTAAGTGCTAGCATCCCATCATTTAAAGAAGGCACCCAGTTAAAACTAGAGGCCATACCAGACTCTGTTACAAGATAAGGTTTGGTATGAATGGATTGTGTTGAAGTCCTGTCTGTGGTTTTTTTTAATCATATCGCTCTTTAAGGTAGAAGGGCATAATGCTGATAACTGTTCCATACTAAGTACCCATTAACCTTTTTCTTTTTCGCCCTCAAAGGTTTCTTTATATCTATTTAAAGAACTGCCGTTGTACCTGTGGAAGCCTTCTTCGTCTGAGATAGCGCTGATTCGTGACTGGTTATTAAATTACAGTCTAACGACAGTGGAGAATAAACTAGCCTGCATTATCTTGGAAGGGCTAAACTGGGGATTCGGTGAGCATGTATGTATTAAAAAGAGGAGGCCCGAGCCTGGTCAGTTTTTTCAAAGCAAGAGTATTCCTCAACCTGGGACTATAACTGAATTTGAAAACAGTTAATTGCATGCTTTTGTATGATGGCTGTACACTTGATGGCATAGAATGGTAACTTCACAGTAATTTTGCAGCATTCTGCCTGAGGATTTGCTTGTGTTGCTTACTTGTAGTGCTGCAGGTGAGATTAAAAGAGATATTTAGGCAGGAGTTTCCTCTCTAAACAAGAGGAAACAACTGACAGGACAATTTTTGAGTCACTTGCTTAAGGTATCTGTGGCTGCAGAAATGGAGGAATCCTCCAAGAAGCGTGAATGAGACTGGTGTGACTGTAGTTTGCAGGCTTGTATCCAGGTCTGCTTTTCACAATGCAAGAAAACTCGTGATTGCAATAGAGGTTTCAAAGCCCTGAGCATTTTTTAAACAACGGGAAAATATTCCATAGAGTGGGTTACTCCAGGAGCTTCATCAGTTTGGGATCCAATTGAGGGTGAATGTTTGTTTTTTTTTTTCAGAGAAACAGAAATAGATTGGGGGAAAAAATCCTATTGCTTGTGTTCAGCAATCCATTTTAGCATCGTAGTCTGCACATTTGATTGTACTGAGCTCTTCTCTTTGCTGTGCTGATACTTGTAAATGAAAATTGCCTTTTTCTCCCTGTTTCTTGGTGACACATGAAAACAAAGGAATGGTAGGGAAAACTAACTGAGGTCTTTGCTGTGCAATAACAGTGTCATGTCTGTACCCTTTGATACGGGGGAAAATAGTTCTTTAATGTGGCAATTGGTAAGAGGAATTACTATGTTTTGGTACAAAAACATGATATGTTTTTTTGTTTTGTTTCTAAAGGCAAGATTTCCAGTGTCTGTATTATGTAATTTAAAATGCCATCTATGGATCTTTGGATTATTTGCTGTAAATCCACCAGATGCACATGAGAAGTGATTATGGTCACTTTTTTCTGGAAGTAAACTAGCTGTTGAGCTTTGTGTTGCCCAGCGCGTGAGCTCATTATTCTTCAATGTTGGGCTGAATTTTTTTTTACTAGCCAAGGTTTTGCCTAGGCATTATGAAACTTAATCTATTTCTGGCTGTTCAAATTAAGATATATTTTCTCTGTAGTGCAACTGAATGATACAGTTGTAGAGACCTTTTAGATGAGGCAAAGTTTTGTGATATGATTCTGTTTTTAGCAGGATGCTCTTCATCTGGATCCAGCTGTCCATTCTGAAGTTGCATTGATGGTCCTGGAAGCGTATCAGAAATATCTCTCCCAGAAGCCATATGCTGGGCTGCTTTCTGAAAGCATAAAACAGGTATTCCTTCTTCAGAATTACAGGGAATAGCTTATTGATGGTGATAGATAGGGGAAAAACTGCCAGCCAAGACCTTGTTTTCTTTTTTTCTTTTTAAAAGCTGTTATCTTTGTACTACTAGAACAAGATAATATCCCAACTCTCAGTACTTTTACATCCACAGTTGGCCAGTACTTGCTTAAGGAAAGGTTACTTACCGGTGAACATAAGGAACATCCTTCCTGTGTCTCCAGCTCTTAGTCTTACCTTATATATAAAGCCTCAAGATTTTCAGAGCTTTTCAGTAGTGATCAGTGCTGTGTTGCCTGAACGCCCTACAAACATGTGTTGCAATTGAGTTTTACAGCATGCTGGTGACTGAGGAAGGTATGGCTCCAAGTTCCAGAAGGGGAATGGAAGGATAGAAAGATCAAGGTTAAAAATCCCTTTTTTCGGATATTAAATTCAAGATGCTTCTCTTTACTTATTCAGAGCTTTTAGCATTGTGTTGTCCTTTGTCTTGTCAGTATTTCTTGTACACTGCTTTCTCCTCCCTTGTGCTTTTTTCTTCAGTCTTTTCTTCCCATGCTTTGGACGTTCCTCATTATCGCTGCTCTTTTCTGACTTGCATCTCTGCACGACTTAGTCATGGTTTGTTGTCCTGTGCCACCTAGATAACTTCTCTTTTTAAGCCTATTTCAGCCTCGGTTGCCATTTGTAGTGGTGAATCAGTCCTGACTTGCATGAGCTTGTAACTGGAACTTGAGAGAAAATAATGTTTAGGTTTTTGTACCCCAACTCAGAGAGGATGAAATATCTGCATTGCCTCCCAGCTCTGCAATTTACTCTGGTCTGTCAGGGCATGCACAATATTTTTCCCAAAGATTTATAATTCCTTCTGATCTGGACAGATCTTGGTGATAGACGTTACAGAGCTCTTTCCAAGGAGAGGCTGCCAGGTTTTACGTGGATGTTATTTTTTGTATACATATTCTTAGTTGTCCTTTCATTAGCAGTCTTAAACATTATTGAAGGTTGTGTGGTGTTGTTTGTTTGTTTTTAATAGTAAAACCGAAATTTAATCTGAGACTGTAGCAAATATGTTTTTTTTTTTTTACACAGCTTTGGTTTAACAGCAATTTAGGATTTATTAATATTTTTGAGGTAGATCACAGAATTAGATTGTATAATTCTTAACAGCACTTAAGCATCAGCCAATTTAACAGAGCAATTCAGTGGAATTTGTTACAATCAAAATAGCGACGTAGTTCAAGACTGGAAAATGGCAAGGGTCACTCGAAACTTGCAGCAGTGTTGGACACCTATATGGGCTTTAAATCAAATCACACACAGACAGACCAACAGCTCTGAATCAAATTGCACCTACACACAGAGACAGACAAACACCTCCAAATCAAATCGCACACACACACACACAGGTTACCCTGTGATTAAAATTTTCCTTTTTGTGAGTTCATCAATTATTCGCTTATGTGCTGGCCTTCATGAACGGACGGTCGGTGAACCTCGTGAGATCAGGCCTCCGAGCCCTCTCGAAATCGTTGACGGACGATCCTTCAGTCCTCGCAAAATCTACCCCGAGAGGCATCCCGGCTCAGGGAGAGGTGCTGGGTCACGCAGCCCGCTGTGGCCCTGAGGAGCTCCAGAGGTCTCCCTTTTGGATGACTATTTTTAGGGTCTTGAGCTGATTGGCGTTGGTCAGTATTTTACATTCTGGCCACAATTCGTGCTGAGTCGTTCATTCTGGTACGCCATTTGGGCAGCAGATGGCCCAGATGTGGACAACAGAGTGCCTGACACCCAAGTCACTGCATTTGTGGTCAAGATAACAGCACAACAGGGCTTATCCTGGGATTTCAGAGTGGCCTGGGGAGCTGGCACCACCACAGAGACCAATATCTAATTTGGAAAACTTTAGCCAAACAGTATAGGTTCGTAGCCTTTACCAAAAGGGATGGGTGGGGGAGAGGGCACCTGGAAATCAAGGCCATAGAAACAGAGATTTCAGATAAACTTAACTGGTGGTGCTAAATGGTGTGTCTGAAAAAATAACTACTCTGATCTGTCACGGTATTATGACAGAAGAGGAAACTCAGCCAAGCTGACCCAAGTCCTAGACTATTGCCATACGTGCTGTAGTATGGCTGTGCTTCCTCTCATTCCTGTTCCTTCTGCTTTGTTCCAGGTCTCCTACTTAGCCAGCATTGTTCGGTACGGAGAAACACCAGAGACTTCCTTTAATCAGTGGGCATGGGGTTTGATGTTGAGGTTAAAGCTTCACAGAAACGACCGTGGCATGCAGCATGGCTGGCCTGCAGTCCCTGTGTCTGACACCGTGCTCGACATGACGGAGTCGGTCGTGCTTCACCCCCTCCTGAAGGCTGTTAAAGCAGGCATCCCTATCGGCTGTTACCTGGCACTGGCAATGACCACGCTAGGTCACAGGTAAGTGTGCTTTTTCATGTTTGCCTTGGATGGATGTGACTGAGCAACCTACCTAACGATGAACTGAGGGCTAATAACGTCTTTATGCTTGTTTGAAGAATAAAGGAATTGTGATGCAGGGGATTGAACAGTCTTTCAGGGACTGTAGTTGCAAATAATGTGCCATTTCCTTTATTTTCCTAGTACTATATTTTTGCCTTCTGCATGTTAGGGTCAAAATAGTAACTAGAAACATTGAATATTGAAACTGAGGGATTCGCGTGATTGCTGTGGACAGCAATAACTTTTAACCACCCTTACTGAAAGGGTTGTTCTACAGGTAATCTTTTTTTAGCAGGGCTGCAGCAGATTATTTGGAAAATAGTGAGGAGAAAAAACACGCTGATAATAATAGAGAGCTTTAAAACCTTGATACTGAACCTCCTAGCCCTGACTGTGTTCCAAAACAGTCTCTTCCAGTGCTTTCAGCTGGTTTGTGGTAAGGCTTTTGGACATAATCAAATGTGCTAGTTGATTAAGGTACAGAGCCACACATTGGTTAATCAGCCTCTCCCAGGTCTATTTTCCCTGAATCTGTCATCTCTTTAATTATCTTTTACTCCATACAAAATTTTCACTAGCTTGTTTTCTGCATGTAATATTGCTTTGCTCTTCAAAGAGAAATTGTCTTGGCTGTCTGCTCTTTCCCCAAGCCATTGCTTGATGCTAAGGTTATGCCATGCATACATATGTGCTTCTTCAAAGCACTAGAGTAATTTGAGAGGCTATTCTGGTTTGAGAGTGGAAATTTTTATGTGACTTCAAGCATGGAATGAAAAACAAGGAGCCTCTTCACTTCTGTGTTTTTGTTGGGTTGTTTCTTTTTTTTCCGTCCCCAAACACTGGGCTTGCAAAGGACCATTTGACATCCTTCTCCTACCTAAACAATAGCACTGATATTTATTGCACACACAAGTTCAAGGCGACTTTTGATAATGAGCAGAAGAAACAAAGCGCTATACTATATGCTGGTGACTTAATCCAATATTTCATTTTTATGGCCTCAGAGTAGACATAGGATTAACATTTTACATCTTCTCCTAATGTGCAATCCTTCTCGCTTAGCAAAACTTGATGCAGAGCAATGTACTAAGTAAGTTGCCACTAGTGAGTTTTCTGGACAGTAGAAGTATGATTTACCTCAGCTGACTGCAACCATCTTAAGTACCGACTGTAAGGAAACCCTCTGGGCTCCATCTATAAGTAGTGAAGAAAGAAGTCCAGAGCGTTACCCATCCTGAGGAAATGTCAAAGGTAGGTAACATGAAACTCCCTCTGCAGGTTCTTCCTTTGCCTGCAGAGGGAGGCTAGTTGGCTAGGTTAGGCAAAGAACCATGAGCTTTAAATTGGTTGAAACTTGATGGATGAAGACCCACATCTCCAGTGATTTTTTTGGAAGACAGGACACAAACTCTCAGAAGGGCAGGAAAAACTTGTCAAATCTGTCAGCAATCGAATGACTCCTGCAGCTGAAGAAAACATTCTGTGGATTTAGCTGTTTAGGATTTCAGAGATTAAGTGTAAAGATATGAATGTCTTTACATCTCAGTTAATAACAACAACAAAAAAATCAACATCCTGTCTCCCTTTCTGCTGATAGACAATGTGTTTTTCCTTATTTTATTTTTGTTTTGACAGCATTGAGAAGTTCTGTGCTGAAGGGATTCCTCTTTTGGGTGTACTCATCCAGTCTAGATACCTGAGAACAGTAGTCCATGTGCTGGATAAAATTTTACCCTTATTTTACTCTTGCCAGTATTATCTCCTGAAGAACGAACAGTAAGCATTATATGTTCCTAAAATGTTGATTGATCAAGAACAATGAAACTTAAGATTAACTGTTAGATTTATTGGGCTTCATTCTGGGGTTTGCATCCATTGAGAATGTGAGACAGATGATGGGGAAGTATGTCTTGTTTGTTTGCTGAGTTACTTTTTGACGTTGACTGTGGTTGAGGAAGTAGTAGCGTATCTCCTACTGACATCACATGTACAGTTGTCACTGGTGCTGCTGCTACTGCGCCACAGAAGTGGTCTTCAAACAGCTGCACAAGTACTTCAAACAAGTAGCTGTTGTCTTTAGGTGAGTGGGAAAAATAAGCAAGCAATGCTGTTTAACTGTGTCCCTACTGGTAAGTTGAGCAACAGCCGGGAGTGTTCTGAAGTGCTGGACCTCAGCTGTCTGTCCTGGTAAATCAGTAATGTGGTCCCTGGGGTGCTTTTGGCTTCCACCACCTGGCAGTGTCCCAGACAGCTCCTGGGCTGCTGTGGATCAAGAACTGTCTTCAGTCCTGATGAGCTGCCTTGAATTGCAGTCTGCCGTGAACTGCTCATACTGTGCCTATGGTACGGCTAAAATGGAGCAATTAAATCTGCAGCGTGGTTGTGAATCAAAGTCCTCGTATATGTGTGTTGCCAGTGCTGTTGAGGTGGCTTTAAATTTTCTAGAAGTAGCTTTTCTGTATATTATACAGAATTATTTTAGATTTTATTTTTATAATTTTTTATTATTTTAGATTTTAATTATTTTATTTAATTATTATTAATTTTAGAATTAATTTAACTTGTTGACATCCTTAGGTTTTTATCTTACATCCAACTGTTCCTTCATCTGGATAGTGGAGTTCCTCAAGGCGTGACCCAGCAGGTTACCCATAAAGTAACACAGCACTTGACAGGAGTGAGCTATGGAGAAAATGTTAAGCTGCTCAGTAGTATGATACAGGTAAGAACATTATTTTTTTTAAAAAAAAAAGGGGGGGGGAAGTTTTCTAAAAACAGGTAGGCTTTTTTGACTTAGCTAGTGCTTAAAGTTAGAAAGGATACTGAATCTGGCATTTATGCAGAATAGTTGGGTTTGGTTTCCTGAAAAACTTCAACTTGCCTAAACCTGCAAATACATGTGATGCCAGACGTAACAACGATATGTGCCTTCCAGGCTTCTTGGAAAACACATTTTCTACTAGCAGGTCAAAACTGCCTAAAAAGGGAGCGTAATACTCTTCACTACTCGAATTAGTAGCAGCACTACTTCCTCGCTTGTGTAAGTTGAGGAATGCAGCGGATATATTAATGTTTGAAAGCTTTGCTTTTGAGCACTGGTTTATGGCTATGCTATGGAAAAATGTTCCTGTGTTAGGAAACTCGTATCTTTCTGTAAGTGCAGAGAGGTCGAGAACCAAGGCCCTCTAACAGAGAGGGGTAAGGACTAGAGGGAAACATACCTGCTCTGGGAAGTCCTTTTGCAGGAACAGCAGGCTACGCTTCAGAAATAGGTGCCACTTATGCCTGCAGGTCACGGGGTCCCGCTTACGGCTTTTGCATCTGTTTTTGCTGATTGCACAAGATGCTTAGGTCTCCAGGCTGCAGAATCACTTCTGGAGACTGGAGATGACCGAGCTGTTTGTACATAGGCATGGAGAACATCATCATAAATTATTTCTCTTAAGGATAGGCCCACAGCCTTATGCAAGTTGAACAGTTCTTCAGTGAATTCTTACCCTTTAATTGAAGCTGCAGTCTCTTGAATAATTTCACCCTTTAATTTGGCAGACTCACATTTTTCTAAGTGACCAGCCACATGGCGTGGGGCCGGCTGCAGTCCTGGAGTTCTGGGCTCAGGTCCTCACCAGCCAGCAGCTGTGGCACAGGGACCGGGCAACACTCTTCTTGCTGGATGACTTATGTAAAGCTGCTTTTCAGTACAATCAAGAGGACTGTGTACAGAAGCTGCTTTACCAACAACACAAGGTAAATGGGTGTGGTGTAATGGTGTGGCTATTGAGGAAATGATCAGTTCATGTGTTGCTCGTTCTAATTGTGATGTGAATGTATTTTCCTGAAATGTAACAAGAACAGTCACGATTGAGTGGTGATGGGGTTATGTTATCTGTTTTGTTTCTGAGTAGATTGATTAGTGAAATATCTGATATTTGAATAATAATACTATTAAGAAGAATTAAAACCTATTTGGAACACAGGTTTCATTCATATGAGTTCTATCATAGTATTTTAGTTTGCAATCTTTGCATTCCCTGTGTTGAAACAGTGTGTTTAGAACAAAGATAGAGCATCCTCTCCTGAGAAAACAGAGACTGTCATTATAAACCAGAATCTTTTCATCAAAAAAGTAGCAAGGTGCAAGCAGGCATTTCGGTAGTGGCTGGCTGAGCTAAGGTTGGGATTTAACAACCTGAGGCAGAAAGGAAGCTGGGTGAAGGTAGAGTGGCATACCTGTAGCTTGTAAATCATCTGTTAAGCTGCTTACAAAAAAAAAAAAACAAAACAAATGTTTTTCTGTCTCCCTGTAGAATGCTTTGGGCTATCATTGTGACAAAGGTCTGCTGTCTTCCCTTGTTAGCTGGATTGTGGCAGGCAATGTGACACCTTCCTTTGTTGAGGGCAATGCCAATTCCTCTCAGGTAAGTGGTATGATGGTGTTGTATGAACAGCCCTGGGGATAAACAATGTACGTGTGTTTAGTGGTGTGTGGTGGGTTTTTTTTTTGCTTTTGCAGATTTTTTTGCAGATTTTTCTCTTCTTCCCTCTTTTTTCCTGTGCCTGTGTTTGTGAGTCTTCTTGTGATAAAATCCTGATTTAGCCTAAGAGAATGCTCTGCATTTATTACACTGAAGGGAACACAGACATTTTGCACAAAGAAAGTTTGCCTGATCTGGACCAAGAATTTGTATAACAGGATTTGTTAGTTAAGATTTCTTCTAATCTTCAGTTGTTCTTTGTATATTTAATGAGAGAAAATAGGTAAAACCTGACTCTTCTATTAGATCAGTCTATATCTGATGAATATTCTGAAATACTAGTTGCTTTCCCTCTACTTAAGCAAGTTTCTCGTTCGAGCAAAAAGAAGAAAACCCCAACTGGAGAAGTGTAGTGCAGGCGAGAGAGAGGGGAACTTATTTCACAGGGTTTGAGTAGGTTGTTTTCCTCCAGAACTCTCTGGATAATTCTGTCCATTGTCCCTGGTTTCCCCCTTCTTTCCCAAGATTGTACAGAATACAAAGGGGAAGTTTGAATGTATATAAGGAGGAAGCTGGTTTTCAGTCTTCTTGTTGAGATACGATACTGCTTTTGCAACTTTGTCATGAGAATCTGGGAAAGACCTATTCCTCTTCAGAGAACAGCAAGCTTCCTGATCTTACCCCTGTCAGTTTGTTATTAATGTTTCTGTTATTACTGTTTTTACAGGTATGGTTTTCATGGATGGTGTTAAATATGGAGTCAATATTTGAAGAAGATTCACAGCTTCGCCGAGTTGTGGAGGGGGAGTTGGTTATTAATGCCTTAACACCTGATCAAGCTTTGAAGGTGAGAGAATTGTTCCTCTGCTTTTATTAGAGAGAACTACTGGAGACAAGTGTTCTCTTGTATTGTTTAGTTTTTCTCTCATGTGCTTTTTCTTATCAAGGTAAAAGCATGACTAATGCTTTATATGATTGGCTTTCCAGGAGAAAATATACCTTGTGAAAAAATTTCCTTAATGTTTTGAGTTGAATGGTTAAAAACTACCATGCAAATATCTGGTTTTTAATATACCATTATTTACAGAAAACTTCAGTCACTACTTAGTGCTCTTGCATGATTTTTGGGTCACCTGAATGCCTCATGATTCTCAGTGGATGGGGAGTGCAGATACTTTTATTTTACAAGTGGGAAAATGTGTCTATATTTCAAAAAGCATTTCTCAAGTGATCTGAATTTTGCAGAATTTTGGGCTTTACTTTTCTTTGTATTTGCTGAATTTTTTCTAAGACTTTCAGAACTGTTTCGGTCTCTCCCTTAACAAGGCACTTAGTCAAGTGTTCTCTAAGCCATGTTGCCACATTTTCCAGGTTCTTTGCCCAAATTCAGTTAGAAATCCTGGAATGAAGCAAGTGGAAACCAAAGCTGTCCAGTTTCAAAGTGTAACTTTTGGCCCATCCTTCATCTCAACTGTTTCAGTGTGTTTTAATGAAGAAGGTAGTCTAGAAGCTCCATGAAAATAGATTATTTTCTCTATGCTTTATGAAGCCCTATGAAAATAGGTCTGGCTGTGTCTGGACTGTACATGTCTTCCATCCTTGGAGACTAGTCTGGAAAACATTTGTCCCTTGGCTTCCATGTCTCGATTTACCTGGAAAACAGTGAGATAGTATGTGGGGAGTGTGTGAAGAAGGGTGTTGAGAGTTCCCGAGGCTGTAGTGTGGGGGACCAGGTAGTACCAGTGTCTGTGCCGAGATGTGGGAATTTGGAAAAACCTCCTCTTCCCCTGCTTCAGGGACAGTCCGCGGGAGCTTGGTGTGTGAATTCTTAATGATTTGGTGGGTCCGTGGAGTGGTGTTCCATGTTGCTAATACAGAGTGCCGCTGCTCGTATGTTGTATTGCCTTTGTTCTGCTTTTGCAAAAGGAAAAAAAAATTGTTTTTTTCCTTCTGTAGTCTTCCTTCACATTAGTTTTACTTTACGTTTTAGATTTTCAATAAGGCTGTCTAGAATGTAGTCTGGAAAAAGCTAAAAGTGGTAGCACGCTGTAGGATTCTGCATCCTCGCGTGGCTCAAGACATATTTTTACTGGTTGGAACGTGCTGTGTGCTTCATTACTGGTGTTTTGTTCTCTTAATGACACCGGTTATATGGAATTCTAAACCAGGAACATCTACCTCTGTGAGGAAGAGCAGTAATTAACTTTAATTAACACCAGTGGCCCATACCTAGCCCTTCCAGTCATGTTTTTTTTTTTTTAAGCATCAGAGGTGTAGGACTGCTTTTTAACAGCTGTCCAACGCAACTGTGAGATGGGCAGCTCTTCCACCAAGACCTGTAACAGATGTGTGAATGTTTCAGAAGTTTTCTCCTCCATAATTGCTGATTTTTTTCATGCTGTGTTAATCTCTTGGGTTAAGCTGTGGCAGCCTGTTAAGGGAACTGCAGAGGAACGCTTGTCTGAAAATGTTCTTTTTGCAGAAAGCACAGACCCAGCTGAAGCTGCCCATCGTGCCTTCCCTTCAGAGGCTCATGATCTACCGCTGGGCTCACCAGGCTCTTGTTACCCCTGCTGATCACCCTCTCATGCCGCTAATCTGGCAGAAATTCTTCCTCCTTTACCTTCACCGGCCAGGACCACAGTATGGGTGAGTTTGATCGTAAGGGCTCTAGCAGATTAGCAAGCACTAAGAAGTTTGCACTGCAAGTGAGATTAATAAGTGCCCGCACTAAGACTACGTCTGAAAGCAGTGGGTACCAGCAACTTCTCTAGAGTCAATTTATTTGCAGAGATGCTGATTTGACACTGGCAGCAAGACTTTGTGTGCTTTTTTTGTTCATTTTTAGATTACCTGTAGATGGCTGTATTGGAAGACGTTTTTTCCAGAGCGCGGCTCATATTAACTTACTGAATGAAATGAAGCAGCGTTTAATAGAGGTAGCAGACTTCCACCATGCTGCCAGCAAAGCACTAAGAGTTGAGAGTCCCACAGAGGGCAGTGACAGATCACCAGAGAAGGCAAGCTGCTCATCAGATTACCTGACTTCACCAGAACTGCATAAGGAACTTGTCAGGTAAAGAAAGACTACCTAGTTCAATCTTACTCAACGCAACCACCTGAACAACTACTATAGAGCACACAGTCTTAGCTGTGGGAGATGTGAAGGGATGTGACCCTTGGCTGACCTAGATATACTGCTAGCATTTGTTATATGCATAGATGTGGTCAAATCCGTTCCTCTGTTGATAGAATTTGTTTTGTTGGTGGGAGGGGGGGGCTCTTTTTACTACTAAAATTAAAACATGGTTGATAGAGTTGTCCTTAAGGGAGAGCTGTGCTTTTCAATGTTAGCCCCATACTGGTAAAATTTGTTGTTTAGATGTATCTGCTACTGATCTGTACCTCACTAGCTATAAATGTAAAGTGCTACTTTGTGTGCATACATCTGTTTGTCACAGACGAGGGCCCAAACTTAAGGTTACTTTTTCAGGGAATTTACTGGATACTTCAACACATGATGTAATTAGTGCAGTTTACCCAGTTATCATGCTAGAGTTGAGCTGTGGCAAGCGTACTAGCTGGGAAGGGATATGTCTCCTTAATCAAAACGTTAGTGCAAGACTGTCTCCTTGTGTTGGAGTAGGCTGAGGAGATGTGTGTGGCCGCTTGCTGCAGCTCAGCAAATGAGTGCTCATTTTTGGAAGGAGTGGTAACTTCTAAGAGCCACATCTCATGCACACTGAAACCATAGCTGTGCTGTTCAGAAGCCCATGGTTCTGTTGCACAGAGACTTTTGCTTTGAGAAGTCTACCTTAAGAAATATTTGCAGTATTACAGTATCTGGATTTTTCTTAGAAACTGTAGTTGAAAGGGTTGTTTGAGGAGAGTCCCTTGTTCAGGGGATGTGGGCATACAGGATCTGAGCTTCTTTTAAGTGCTCCCCCCTCCCAGCAATCAACAGGTACTATACAAAAAAACAGGGGACATCATAAAGCCTCCTCAGTCATATGTGAAAAATAATCCAGAGATGCTCACTGGGTGGAACTTGATTAATATTTTTGTCAGCCTTTCATTTCAAAGGAGTTCCACACTCCAGCATAAAACCAGACTGCTGCGCGGCCGAGTAAATCTTAGGCTCGGGAGGTTAATGACCGCCTAGGCAGGAAGGAAAACATGGGCGGAGTTCGTAAGGGCTGACTCTTAGAACTAGACCACTTCCATTTTTTAACTAATGACACTGGTAGAGAAAACAGGAGTTTGCTAGTGATATTTAATACCGTCGCGCAAAGATTTAATGGTATTCTAGTTCTCCCTCATATTTAATCAGGAAAGCTTGGATGATATGATTATAAAAAGGGTACCCCTCAGTAGAGCGATGTCAGTTGAAGAAATTATATTGATGTTAAGTACAGTGTCAGCAGAGGAGGAGATGGGAGTAAACTAGCCATGAATTTGAGTCTGATAAGAAATGAAAAAAATGTAACTCAGGTATAAGCTTTTTAGAGCAGGCACTCTAGAGAAGTCATGGGGTGAGAACCCAAACTTGCTCAGACATACTCTTTTTTTTTTTTTCTTCATTGGTCTTTTGAATGGGACTGTCAATATGATTCCCTGATGTAAGAGACAATTCTAGTCCTGGGTCATGTTTGCTAATTTGCATAAATGTTTTCCTTTCCAAATTGGTCCCGTTACTCTTGGTTATTGCCCTCTGTATTTTTCTAAATAGCTTCTTTCCACTGCTGGTTTTTGAACTGACACTTAGTGCACTAGTCACAAAGTATCTGAAACATCTGTGTTTTGAGCTGTGTAACCTTGTAGCATGATTTGTTGCCTTAACTCTAAACCCCAGAATGAGACTGCTGTGTAATACATGCTATGCATACAATTAAAGCTCACATTGATTTATTTTTTTGTCCTTTTTTTGTTTTTCTTCTCCAGGCTTTGTAACGTTTTTGTTTTGTGGCTGGAGGAAGAGAGTTTCCAGAAAGGAGACACATACATTCCTTCTTTACCGAAGCAATATGATGCACATAGACTTGCTAAAGTCATGCAGAATCAACAGGTGAAGTGCCAATGACGCTGGCAATCTGGGATCCAAAATTCACTTCACTTCACTAGTGGGTCCTCTAAAGTAGTGAGAGACTTGGCATCACTGGTCTTTAATATGCGTACGGCACATACGGCAGCTTTACAGCTCTGACTTTTTTCCCCTAAAAATCCTGTGCTATCCCAGACTGTCTCCTTTATATTTGAGCGAGGACTCATGAGTAGATTTCTTGCATATCTTAATGCGAACACAGTCCTTATTCTGTACCGTTCTGTAGTTCTCTTTACGTTCTGAGATAATTTTAGAGAGTTGTTGAAGTTGGAACTTTAAATGACAAAAGACTGGAAGCTGAAATCTGCTCCTGTTGGTAGTCTGTAACATGCCAGGTTCAAATATAAGTTAGTGAGTGGGAAGTGTGTCTTAATCTGTCCAGTAAGCCTAAGGAGTTAGTATAATTAAAAAACCTGTGAGAGGGGAGATGTTGGAAGGGCATTTCCTCATGCCTGCTTTGTTTTTATTCCTCCAGTGTATGTGACTACTGGAAATGAAGCCTGCTTTAGCCTGATTACAGTTAATCATGCCGTGATGCTTTAGACTATCTTGGTTTCCTCTGGGTTCCTTTTTCAGGAACGGAGTTTTGATGATCTGTACCCTTTTTCTCTTACTTGTTAGGAATGATACTGTGTGTGCTTGTCAGATTTCTTCCCTAAGAGTCACGAATGCTTTTCAGTGGCTTATCTATACATGTGATAAAAATTCTGCAGCTTTTTTCTTCAGTATAGATTTTACACCCCCAAGTAATCATTTTCCCATGACTTAAAACTGCAGGGTCTAGTTTTATGTACTTATTTTAGTTCCTCAGCTACTGGGATGGATGCGCAGTATATGTGCAAAATGGGAATGATAATTTTAATTTTTTTGCTTTAGGATTTGTGGATGGAGTATGTCAATGTTGAACTCGTACACCATGAGTTTCAGGAAGCTCTAAACCTCTGGCTGCCAGCTCAGCTTGAATCACATACAACCTGTGTTTCTGCAGGGCAAACAGATTTCACCAACCCTTTATCAGGTAAGAAAGAAAAATATCTTTAATGAACCTGGGCCAGAAAGAGTTGTTAGTATGTTGAAGCCCTAGTTTCTTTAGGAACATAATTCTGTTTCTTTAGGAATGTAAGTCTGTGAATAAAGATGCTAATACAGTTTGTTTTCTATGGGTACAGTATTTTGCATGAAGTTTTCATGGTATGCTCACTAAGATGCCTATGTGGGAGGCTGGCACCGATGTTTTTTGGTTTAAAGTTTGCCGCATCACAGAACAGCAGGTCATATTGTGCCTAGAGCTTCATGGGTGAGCTTCCCAAAGATTCCTCCACACCAAGCATACTCCAAACAGGCTGAATTTTCCCAAAGTTTATCTAAAGACAGCTGCCAGCAAAGGTGAAAACCACTGTAACTGAAAACAGAAGATTGTCTCTGTTGGTGGTGTGGGGTTTTTTTGGTGGTGGTGGTGTTGATCCCAATGCCTTTTCTTGCTGTTTCCCTGGAATTTTGGCATGGTGAAAAGGTGGTTCTAGCGTAGAAGGGGATAATAGTCATGGTAGGTATTTTAAGGCTATGATATGATTGGATTTTCTGGGGGGCTGATTAAGAAAGGAGAGGGAGGGAATAGAAGAAAACTGGCATAGTTTCATCGGTGAAGTGGGACTGTTTTGGCAAAGGAACTGAATGGGAATCAGCAGGAGGAGAGAGATGACCTGGAGAGAGGCTGTGCTTTGGGGAGGAATTGGAGCTGGCAGTACTAGAGGTGAGGAGTAATTGTAAGGAAAGGAAGGTGAATTTGGCTTAGCAGACTGGGTCCGGGAGCCTCTGTCAGATGCGGGGAATAAATAGGGTGATAAGGGGAAAACTGAAAGGGTAGAAGGCAGGAGCGGCTGGGGGAAACAAGGAAAGCAGTGGGGCCTTGTGTCCTGATGTTTGCGTGATGGAGCTGGTCATGAAAATTAGCTGTGTGAAATAACCTTTCTCAACAGAAATAGGAAGGTTAGTTAAGGTTGTTTGTTTAATTTTTTTAAAGAGAGGAATCCTGAGAAATATGTCTGCTGCTAAAAGTGTTTCATGCAAAAAAATAATGTTTTTGTTCAGTTTCTCCTAAACTTTTCTTACTTACAAAACTTGCTTCTGCTTTCTTTTCTAGCTAAAGAGAGGATAATGAATAATTTGAAGAAGTTTGATACTCCCAAGCCCCTTCTTCCGCTCCAGACGATGAAAGCTCCTGTGCCAGTTATTTCCTCTGCCAGCCTATTAAGTCAGAAGGAAGCAATTCAGCTCATGCGCATGGACCTTAACGTCTTGCAGCGACATGCCAAGTAAGACGTAGCTGTTTTCCTTGTGCCTGGCTAGCGTGTCTAGCAGTGTCTTCAGGTGCCCTCTACAGCCGCCTCATTTGTGCCTCTCGTCGGCACAAGACTGTCAGTGCTTGACTTCTGCTTCTTGTCTCAGGCTTTTGTTTTCGTTCCCCCCCACCCCGCCTTGGCTATGGGGTTATTATTCCACTCCTTTAACAAAGATGAGACGACACAAGTCTTATCTAATGACAGCAGTTACATCAGCTGACATCCGACTTCTACAGTTTCTCTTCTTATTTGGCGTATTTCTTAAAATAAAGCCTTCATCCAGCCTAGATTTGTTGGCAATAAGTTAGTTAGCCCTTTTGCACTAGTCTAGTAGCTGCAGTGGGAAGCACTGGGACCCCCAAGAGAGAAATCTGATTTCTGAGACTATTAGCTTTTCATGTGAAAGAGAAGAGACTTTTTGTTTTTAGTATTCCTACTAAGAGAATCCAGCTGAAGTATTTTCAAACACAGCTGATGAATCTGTAGCTGTTCTTGCCCAATGTAGTCATTTAGTATCAATATCATTATTAAAAAACCCCCCAAAACTCGCTAAACCGAAGAGAGGATGTCTCTAAACAATTCCAGCAGGAATTTTAGGTAGGCTTTTTTTTTCAGTCGGCTGAATCATCCCACAGTCCAGTGCTTTTTTTTTTTGTCTGGTGGAAAATTGCTTTTCCTACAGAGGGTGATCTATTTAATTTCCTTCCAGGTTGTCATCTAGAATAATTAAAAACAACTCGTGCAGACTTGAGTAGTTTTGTTCTTATGAACCTATTTCTTTATTACTTTGAAGTGTTATTACTTTGAAGTTTGAAGTCCATTTCATTTAATAACCTTTTATGTTTTCTAGGAAAGTGTCACGAGTCTTTGTATAGCACATAAAATTGAAGTCTCATTTGAAGTCTCATCTCTTGCTTATAAATTCTTAGCATTACTGTTTTCAGTACAGATTTTGGTAACTTTATTAATAATGCTTTTCAGAACTGCAGCTCTCTGGGAATCTCAGCATGTTGCTCTCAATAGTGAAATACTGGACACAGTACCCAAGCTCTACGTCAATCGGGAAGAGCAGATCACCCTCCATTTGGAGTGCCGGGGAACTTCAAATAAAGGCTGCCAGGGAGCAGCTCTTCTAACAGTCCAGGTTAGAGACATGGCATCGCTTCTGTTTTGGGGCTGTTGGACATGGATAATGACAGTGAAAGGACTGAATGGTTACAGAAATGGTAGCAGTTAACCAAATAAATCCATGCACACAGAAGTTACTTGAAATACCTCATATGTAATGCTCAAAAGGCGATGCAGATCGACAGCTGAAGAATTAGTTGTTGCATAAAACTTGTTTTGCTCATTAGCATCCATTCTAAACTGCTTCTCAGTGTGTGAATGTGGGAACGTATATAGGAACAGAAGCATGAAAATGTTTATGGAAGTATTCCCATGTTGCTTGGTATATGAATTTCTTGATGCCCTCTAAATTTCAGTCCCTGTGGATTAAAAGTCTTAGATAAAAGACATGAATTATTCGTGTGTGATAATTAAATAAGAACATGACCAAGGATGTGTCCTCGGGCGTGATGTACTAAATCTGATGAAAACTCTCAGGGGAAAACCATCTATATTCAGAGTTCTCTTACTGGGCTCTGCTTCATTTTTACAAATAGGTGCAACATGGAAGAAATTGAGCAAAAGATATTATTCTGAAATGAATTATGTGTCTCTTTGTCATTTAGTTTGAAGGGAAACATAAAAATGAAGCAGTGAGCCAGCAGCTTCATGCTTTGCGTAAAGAAGTGAGACAACTGCAGGCAGAAGCTACGAAGCCACCTTCTCTGGGTGTTGTGGAAGCAGCAGTACATGTGGAAAATTTTATAACGTAGGTTATTCAGACACTGTTTTAGGTAGTGATGTTTTATATTTCTTTTTCTGTACGTTAGAGTTAAAATGGGGGATTTGTTTGTGTGTTTTTCATGATGCTTATCCGCTTGGGTCGGCAACAGAGCTGGAATCCTGACACCTGGATGTTCGTGACACAGACCTCTAAAGGAATAACTCTGTGTCAGAAGAGCTAACTGCTGGTCATTCAGCCTCCACAGGGCACACAGTATTGCCTTCTACTTCCATTAACTGTATTCTGCATTAGAATAGCCCTTGCAGCCCTGCAAAAACACATGGAGTGATGGCAGGGATGCTGTATGAAACTTCAGGAAATGGCAAACCTGTACCACAGCTGTTTCAGCCATCGGCTAAACTATAGGTTTTTAATCTTTCTCTGTAGATTTTCCCTTTTTATAGTGCAGGACATAGCTCTTTAATAGAGAGTTATGATTTGAAGTAGCTTTGCAGTATGCGAAACAAATCATGCAGTGGAAGAGGACTATTAATAGCACTTTTTTGGGGGGAGCAAATAAATGAATTAGGCTGAGGCTGCCTTCCTCTTGAAGACCTTTTAGAGTTCATCCCAGAGGTCCAGTTTTGCAACACCATTCTTCTCAATCTCCTAGATTTCTGCTGGGATTCTTTTAGTGTAGTTGGTTTCCTACAGAGTGTACTCACTGTACGAGTAAAAATAATTGGTTACTATGTCTACACATTCATTCTTGATCATTAATCTGAAAAATTCTGTAGATGAGCTAGTTCTTGGGATTTAGATCTGTGGAATTGTACAGATGTTTTAACTCAGACTCAGTGAAGATGGGGGTTTGAGCTCAATAAAACATTTACTTAGCAATACAGAAGAAAAGATTGATTCTGTTTTAGTTCTTCTATTGCTGAACCTGTTAAGTAAAATGAGGGAAACTTTTGTGCAGTACAAGTGTAGTTGGGATGGCCTAAGAACGTGATTTGAGTGAGAAATAATCTGTTGGAACTATGCTGTGAAAAATGTTAGGTGATGACTTTCTGACTCTGATTATGGAGATTGTCTGAGGTTTCGAGGTATTCATTTCAGGCAGCAAAATTACATAAGCTAAACCTGGGACTGTTCAGCCTGGGTATGAGAAGGCTCAGGGGGTTCTCAT
>VZTL01042276.1:0-52034 GCA_013400535.1 Scopus umbretta | reverse complement strand
AATTAAAAGGTGAAGTCAGGCAGTTCTTGCTCTCTATTTTTAAACTGCTTCAGCATATGAATGTGAGTGTGAAGTCTTTCTTTAGGCCTCTCTTAACTTAATTACCTACTTATTCAAAATATTCCTTTCTCAAATTGCTGATCTATAATTATATTCATCTTTTCTATGGACACACTTTAGCTGCTCGATGTTTGTTTAATTAGTTTTATGCTTAATTTGTAGTTCTGTAGTTATTTATGGTGATGGAAGCCTTGTGGTAAGTGTTTAAAATCTATTTTGATCTGTTAAAAAATTAGCAAGTAGATGATGTCTTTGTATATCTGTTCCATGTTTTTCTTCTGGAAAATATTGTGAAGAAGCACAGTTTAAAAAAAAAACCAAAAACAAACCAACAGTAAAGATAAGTCAAATCATTGTCACTTGACCTTAATAATAGAAAATGATGTAATAACTGAAAATGTTTTGTTACACATTTTTTCTTCAACTCTTTTGTTCTGTGCAAGCTTGTTCCTACTTTATTTTGTTTATATGCCTTTTCTTTTGTTTGGGTGGAAGAGGTGATGTGGCCCCAGCACAGGAGATGCAGTGGAACTGCTTATAAACCATGGATTTGTCCTGCTTTTCTCCTGATCTGGATATACTGAGTTCTTCCTCCTTCATTTCAGTGAATTTGTGAAAAATCCCTGTCAGCCACCTTAGAAATTAAGGTGAACCCTCTTTGCTTGCATAGAGAAATAATGTTTTCCAGTCTCTTCGTTTCAGCCTGCAGAGGGTGTGCTTTCCTCCTTCAAACCATCATCTCCCAGCGCAGTGCCCCTAACACACCGTCCGGTTAACGCTGTGCTGAGAGCCCAGCATTGCACCCAGAGGTACGAAGGAAAAAGGGTGTCTGTCCGTCTCTGTCCCCTGTGATACCTGTCCCTCGATTTCTTTGACTAGCAGCTGTTGGAAGCACAGGCTGTGGGACTTCTTCCCACCCGACCCCTTTCACAGTGAAAAGGACACTCCTGAGAGCGCACAGTGTTTCTTTGCATCCTCTTTTGGGACTGGCTGTTGATCCTAAACATAGCACAAAATGGAGATACGTGCTCTTTCCTTCTCGGGGTTTTCCTGGTTCCTTTGCTTTTGTCAGTGGGAGCAGCTGTGGTGTCAGATTTTGGGAGAGTCTTCCCGGCAGTTTCCCGTGCCTGGTCAAGCAGCGATCGGGCTCTGCTGTGCTGGGATTTACGGGTTTTGCCAGGTACCTGAAGCTGGGTGAGGTGGTAAGTTTTGAAAGGCATTTCCTGCAGCATCCTACTCCTGGAGCGTTCATAAGGGAATCTATACGTAGTCCTACCTTTGACAGCTAAATGAGCAAACCGTCTGCTGCAAACTGTCTTGAGGGTGGCTCGTACCTGGGGACAGCAGTAAGTGTGGTTACACCTCCCCACCAGCCACGTGCTGTTGATCTGGCTGGTATACTTCCACATACCTCTCTCTCCCTCTTCCCAGAAATACTGGAGACTTCATAGGCTTAGGTGTTAGATGACAGCACATTCGTATTGCCGGTGAGACAGATGTTGCTATTCACGGCGTTTAGTGGCAGTATAGTTAGATAGCTAGATGGTGATGTTAAGTAACACAAACCTGGAGCTGTAGTCTTTTGGACACATCTTCCCATGACAATCTTGGTGCTTGGAACAGTTTCCCCATTATTTTTTTTCCAAGTTTCCACCCCCTCTCTGCCCTCTCCAGAAAACCCTTGACAAACCATCTCTTCTGTAAATCCTCCTGCCTCGGCTGGCCACTGCCTCTGTTCATGCTGTCCTGTCCCATTGCCCATTTTTTACTTCAGACTGAAAATTCGTCAGCTCAGAGATTTATGTGAGCATTTTACATCTTGTAAAAAAATACACAGACCTCTTATTCTTTCAGAAATGAAAAGCTGCATTTTAAGACTGAAATACGGACACGATGTTCACCTAGACAATGGGGTTTTATAAGCCTAGTTATATTCATAGATTTTCTTTCCTCCAACTGGAGGCTGTAGTCCAACATTAGAAATGTTATCCTAACAGTACCCACAGGACTTCTGCTGCTGTCATCTCTGCATCTTCTGCTGCTGTTTAGCTTTCAAAACTGATTTTTTTGGTGTGTGTTTTTGTAAATGAACGCAGTTACTGTGCATTAGTGAAACACATGCTTGACAAAGGCATCTTGAAAAAATCAGTGGGTTTTAACGGTGTTAACATACCTCTGTGCTTGAAATGGAGCCTGAAGAATTTGTCCTCTGGAATCTTACATTATGTTTTGGCCATTGGAAATGAAGCACCTGACAGCATTAAGCTATCGGAAGGATTTCCAGTCACGGGCAAGCAGCCATTATCTGTATATGTTAATACACAGTAGGATATTGGGACAGCTTTCGATTTACTAGCACTCATCTGTTCAAAATCAGCTGGAGATCACAACAGTTACCTTTAAAATGGATCGAAAAGCACTGAAAGGGAAAGGAGAATTTTATGAGTATGGTGCAAATCTAGTGGAATTGCTAATTGTACTTCTAGATAATCTTTAAAGTGCATTTCTCAAGGTGGCCAAAGGAACTATTTTGTAATTGCTCTTCCTGTTCAAAAGTATCTTACTGGATTTGTCTCATTTTAAAGCAGACACTTTAAATTCCCTAATGACCTTTTCAATAGATTGGATTAAATAACTGGAGAACTAGAAACTGTATCTGGCTTTTAGTAGCTTGCGCCTTTATACATTTGTCTGAATGCTGCAGAGTTTCAATGAACAGATTTATTAGCTGAGCTAAACATATGGTTTTAAAACTAGACTATAAAAATTCTTATGTTTTCTTTGTATTGTGGCTTTAAATAATTTTAATAGTAGGCTTTATTTGAAGAATTTGAAGCATCCTCATTTTTATTTCCAAAAATGGTACATGAAATGTATTTATTTAAGTGGGTCATAAAAGTAAAGAGCCAGGTCATAAAGTGGTATTCACTGAAATGTACAAAAATAATACAAAGATTCCTGTTGCGTGATCTGATAACAAAACTAAAGGAAATAGCTTTCTTGTATAGCATGTCATGCAGCTGGAATAGAAAAAATCTCAATGTTAGTAATAAATATGTATGTAATACATCACATTTTAGTGTGTGCATACATTTTTTGGGGGGTGTGCACTTATATACAATTTTATTTCTTTAAGGAACTCCTATTTTAGAGATCATTCACAATTTTAGCTATTAATATTGCTAGCTTTTCCCAACATACAAATACTCCACTGTGGTCTCACGCACCGCTGTTGTGTCCTCCAAAAAGACCTGTTCTCATTTAACCAGGGAATTGTGTAAAAACGGTGTTAGGATGATGATGCATACGATAAACTATATTGTCCAAAAGGTCCATTGCTTTCTTACCACGTTTCTGGGTCAGTCTGGGTCAAAGCACTGATGTGATGGAAACTGTCTCTATATTTTCAAGATGTGATTTTCAAACTAGACAGACTTGAACTCTTTCAAATTCCCCCCAATGCTTTGACTTTTCTGTCAGTTGAGATTTCAGATATTGAATGGCCTGTGGCACAGTGTAACATTTACAGCAACTCCTATAAGATACTCCTGTAGGTTTTACCACATTTGTAATAAATTTGTGATGAGGTTAGCCTGACCTGATGGTTGGAGGGTTGGGGATTGTGAAAGAGTTCAGCTGTTGAGATCATGTTGTATGAGCATGGCTTTGTAGAGTGTATGTATACATATATATACATCTGTAAATATGCTCTCTTGAGCTGTGGATGATAATCCGGTTGCGTATCCCCTTAGGGATACTGAAGTCTTGAATGTAAAATGGGAATGGCTGCCTGGGAAAGCCAGTCCAGAGGTTTAATTTGCTGAGCTCTCCGCAGGTTGCCCTGTCAAGGGCTTGGCTTTGTCGTCTTAGAAGAAAATATCTCAAGGAGCACGGTGGGATGTGTCAGGGCTATCTGTAAAGGGGATCCACTGTGAAACTAAACTGCTGCGTGTTGTTGACCCTTGTTGGCTTTCAGCCATGGAGCAAGTTTCGCAGAAATGGAGCTAAGTGCTGTTGTATGAATTTTGCTTTGCGTGTCAGAAGTGGTGCTAGTCCCTTGCTGGCAAGGAGCATGTCTGGCTTCTCTTGCAGCACGAGTGAGCCCTGCAGCCCATGCATCATGGGCCAGAAATAGCATAGGATGCTGGGCATTCCTGATGGGAAAAGTGGGCGATACTAAAGGCAACTGTGACTACACAAAACACAATGTTTGGCTGCCAAGTTGCTCACCGAGGCATTCTTTGAGCACCATTTCTCTTCAGCAGCTGACCATGAGCAGTCATTTCTGCCTCTACCAGCACAGGGATAACCTATAGCACAGGAATAACCTGTAGCCCCTGTGGCTGCAGGGGCTCTGTCTGCTGCCAGCCTTTCCCACCCACTCACTGAGCTGTTTGGGGCAGTGACCTTAAACTTCTGTGTTGCTCTCAAATGCCATCACACTTTAGAATCTCGCTGCATACCGAAAAGAAGTTGCTAACCAGTCACTGGGGAATCTTCAAATTACCTTGCTGGTCCTGGAGAGCTGTATCCCAGTATGGTTTCCCTGAGCTAACTAATCCGCTGCAAGAATGGATTTAGCAAGACAGTTTATCGGTGGAGATTTGCATCAGTATATAATTGGTTAAGGATATAAGCTGAAATTCAAATTTGTACTTAGATATGGTTTTTATTTAAAACAATATCCTACTTAGGATTTCAGTAACATATTTTACAAATCACTCTTCAGATGCTCTTTCTGGAGCTCAAACAGTTACGTTATAAATGAGGAACGGATTCAGGAGGCTTCACAGTATTAGTGATTATGTTGTAATGTTTTCCAGATGGCAGAACGTGATGTAATCCATACTGTCCAGTTTGTTTCACTGCACTGTATACGCTGTCATAGCCAAAAAGTAACCAAGAGACATTAAGAAGCTCATCAGGCTGCTATGACGATAGCTGGTTAATCCAAATGTTCTTTATTGCGTTATGAAAACTGCAGATTAACAAATCACTTGTTGGTGAATGCAGGAAGATTGATTGCTACTCAAAGCTCTGGGAGAGCTAGATATGCAACTCAATAGTTTATAGAAAGTTTAGTTCAAGCTACACTTCAGTGAATGAATTCCATTTTCCTCAGGGCTATGAAGTAGTTTACATCTGTTCAATTGTAAATTTCTCTAGCAGCACTGGGTAATTTTGATTCCTTCTCTTTGGAGAAGTGATGGGAATGTTTATTTGTTGTTTGTATTGGTCTGAAATAAACCCACAGCACTAGCATCACTGGTTGTGTGGGCATGGTGGCTAAGGTCAAATTAATTGCAGCTTGCAGTTGCTCATAATTCTGCCAGTGTTCGTGCAATAATGTTGTTTACTAACTGGTGCTTTTATTAGGCTCACAGACCATCATTTGAATGGCAAACCCATCAAATTTAAGTAGGAACTTAGCTCAGGATTTTCTCAGCATTAATTGAAGGCGCCAGGGGTACTGCGTCGGGACAGGTGCAGTTTTGCTGCGCAGAGGCAGGATTTGAGGAGTACATGGGGAACGAAAGCTCCCTGTGCATCCTGACATCCAGCTGTGTAGGGTTTCTCACTTGAACCCATGTCCAAGAAGTCTTCAAGGCAGATTAGGGCTGGGGTAGGCGGTTTCAATCTACTGGCAGCTATCCTGTAGAGTGGGTTTTGTAGGCACTTTAAGCTATCCTACCCTTTGGTTAAGCCCAGAAAAATGGGATGGAGAAAAGAATAACAAGAGAGACATAAATACGTGGTGTTAACTAGCTTCTGGAAAGGAGTAGAAAATTTTCTGAAGTGGGTTTAGTATCTTGTGATTGTCTCATCATCCATGGAGCAGCTGCCCATAGGTTGCCATTGGTAGGACACAGATCGCAGGGCTGGCTGATGTGATCTGGTGCAGCACTTTCTACCCTGTCTGTATGTGTTCAGGCAAGGAGGGTTGGAAGAGAAGCCGAGAAACACTGGAAAGAAGAGCAGTTTCCAACACAATTGTCATTTTGATGGTTATGCCATGTTTGCTTGTGTTGCTGTTTTACCAGGTGACTTCCTCATCTGCTTTTTGTCATGCATGGTATTGCTTGGCTGGTAGCTGTCTTTATTTTTCCTTTATCATGTCTCTGGGGAATTCCACAGTTCAGTGTCAAAACATCCTCTAGTAGGGGAGGAGGGAAGAGGAGAGGTTTACATGATGCACATGTCTCATTTTACAGTTTCCTGATGCTCTTCATTATGGCTGCCTGTAAGGAGCATTTGTTCTACATAGTCACTCGGTCCAGGCTCGTTTATTGACTCAAGCTGTCTTTGCTTACTGTAGTATTGCTGGTGATTAATGCGCTTTGCTGTTCCAATTTCTACGGCTTGTCCTGTGAAACAAAATTAATGACAGTGGCTTTTGGAAATTGAAGAGTAGCAGAGAGCTGATTACATTTTTCATAAATATTTCTCCGAGTCCAGGGGAAGGGCTGTGATGCTCAGTTTTACACAGCCTCTTTGCCTTTTTCCTCTATGTCTTTAGCAAAGAGTGTATGGAAAATGGGCTCACCAGGGAAAAAAGGGCCAGGAGAGGGGATGGAGGAAGGAAAAGAGCCCCGAAAGGATGGTGTTTTCATGCCCTTCTTCCATAGCCCTCTTCCTTTCGTCCTCTACTCCTCACAACTTTTTCATAACACTTTCTCCCATGCAAAATCTTTCTAGCCTTCCTGATCTGCCAGATCCCTAGTTTCTCCTCTACCAAACCTTCTTTGGTTTTAACTTCTTTGTGTAAGAATTGGCTGCTTCTTCCTCAACAGCTAAACCTTGTCTATAAAGCAGAAAGGAGAAATATCCATTGCTGTTTCCTGTTTGCAAGAAATGCTATGGAGAATCACAGCAGATTTGACACCTGGAAAGGTTTTTGGTCAGAAATCCAGCCCCACTGTCTTGGTTCAAGATGGTGGGAATGGAAATTCAGCATTTGTTTGTCTGAGAGAGCCAGAGAGTTTCAGAGTTGATAGAAAGAGAAAACTTTATGTTCTGGAAATGTAACATTTATCAAAGGCCTGAAAATGCTCTGTTAGCAGCAGCTTTCTAGCATTTAGGGTCTCTACTCCAAAAAAAATTGACTTTGTTGATGAAGGAGGGAGCAACTGTAAAAGATGTTACTTTCTTGGGGAGGAGTAGGGGTCCCTTTATTTTAAAGAGACGACAAAACAAGTCAAAAACCTGCCTTGAAGGATTTTTGGCACGCAGAGCGCTGCTGTAAGCACAGATTTTGTGTTGGCTCAGCGCACAGACCGCAGGTCTCGTAGCCGCAAGTGCAAAAGGTCAGGATTGCATTTAGCCCATCGCTATCGACTCTGTGATACACTATTAGTCATAGAAACTTGAGAAATTTGTTAAGATATGCTGAGTTTGGTTTTGAGATATTGGGACAGCTTTTAAAATTCTACCAGAGTTAAAGTGGTACTGCCAGTAGAAAAGACAGTTGGTCGAAATACAGTGTTTTTGAAAGATTTTACTCCTCTTACGCTTTTCATGAATTTACAGTCATCTTCTAATTTTAAGAGAAAAAAAAGTATCCGTAAGTGTAAAAGCTGTCTGTCTAGAAGGAAATTCTTTATGCATAATACGATTAAAATACTTTCATGTAACTCTTCAGCTGCAGCAGTAGTACAGGATCATTTTAGCAGCAAAAGCTTAAAAATCATTCAGAGACAAGTAAGATTTTTTTAATATTACAAATGTTCCTTTAAAATTCTTAATTAAGTTTTTCTTCCTTCCTCAGCCCCCAGTTTCTAATTAATCCCAATTAGGCATTTTTTTTTTTTTAATCAGTAGTGCGGTACCATGTTTTGTTGTTTTTTCCTAGGAGCAGTGTTTATCTAAATCAGCTGTGTCCAACCATAAATTTTATAGGAAAGCTACAGAGCAAACCATAAACCACTTCTGCATAAATAACTTATTTTAGTCTTTAAACATCAGGTTGTACATATTAATCTTCCCTTTTTTCTGTTTAAAGGAGGAGGTTTTTATGAAGCAGACATGTGACATGGTCTGTTCAGTCTTTTGTTCTACTTACATCAAAAAGAATAATTTTTGCAGAAATCATAGAACAGGATATCAAACTGTGTTGCTCATTCCCCATTGATAATAGATAAGATCAAACTGATAACCGTCCAGAAGTCTTGTTCTGTGCAGAGACTCTATTTAGAGTAGGCTGGGGGGGGGAGTGATGGGACACTGCAGTGGTGGTGGGATGAGCAAAATAGATAACCACTCATGTTTATCCATAAGTCAACAATAACATACTGTGACACATTGGACAATTTTACTGTAATTAAATATTTTCTATTTAGATACATTAAACAAAATAGTGTCTCACATTTGTTCATATTATAGCTCATTCTTGCATACCATATCAGTGTATTTCTGCTCTCAAAAGCAATTGCAAAAATGTCCCATTTTTGTGCTTATTCTCTAGATATGAGCACAGAAATTCAAAACATTAGCCCAAGCAGCTATTACTTTCCAAGAGATACTGGCCTATTCTTACTTTAAATGGTTTCACATTCGTGTATATTTGTGTAGTGTAGAAGGAAAATACATGTTTTTGTCTGTATCCCATCAAGAGGATTGTGTGTCATTGAGAAAACCTTCTTCCAAAAGCAGGAGTTTATTTTTCTGGCAAAGGAAGTCCCTTTGGGGTTAGAATCCTAGATTGGAAACTGGCAGGTCAAATTCTTTATCACTTCTAAACTAAACATATATAATGTGAAAGCTATTTAGGCATGTCTGAATCTCTATGGTGCTATTTGGGATTGTTTTTCAGAGCACAGATAGGAAAAACCTGTAGAATTTTTTTTACATTCAATGGTTTTTTTTTTTTTTTTGTTTTTTTTTTTTGTTTTTTAATCAGGCTTGGAAATAACTCATTTATTTAAATCTGTGAGTACAAATCTTTTAAATAAGAGGGGAATACACATTCAGGAACACATTTCATGGAATAATGCTAATTTCATCTGGTTTAGTAGGGATTTTTGTCCTGTTCTGTACACTGATACTTTGTCAAATGTGACTGTTAAGTACTACTGAATAATACCCATCCTTTCAGTTACTATATACAGATGATTTCCCCCCTCGATCTGATGAAATTTTTGTTCTGTCTGCAACTGTTCAATACCTTAGAATCCCACTATACCTGAAGGTTTTGAAAGTCAAATATTAATTATTTTCTAAAGTTTTCTGTTAAATGTCAAGATTATTGGTAGAATTTTCTATTAGTAAAAGTTCTGAGTAAAATGCAAATGGAAGATTTTTTTTTTTCTTGTACAATTTTAAAAATCATCCTTCAATACTTCTTGTAGTGAAAATGTCTTTATGCAACAGTGAGATCTGGTCATGATGCAGAATTCCTAAACTATTACAAGTTTGGAAGGTGTTTTAAAAACTTGGTTTCTGATCTTGAATTTAAAAAGACATAATACAAATTTGTGTTATTGTATAGTGTTGAAAAAAATCTATCAGTACTCAGTTTGTAGAATCTAGAATATACTATTTTAAAATAAAAACAAAGATTTCCTTAAAAAAAAAAAAAAAGAAAAAGGGTTTCTTCTGTAAGACAGCATTGCAATGGAAAAACCTTTGTTCTGCTGTTTTGCAAAGAAATCTGTATGTCTCAGCTGAAATGCACACTGCCTTTTTGTTAATTAAATTGTACATCTCAAACTCATTAATTTTTTATGAAATTATAAAACTCTGTGGTGGAGAAAGTGTGGGTCCAGTACTGCCTATTTGAAACAGATCAAATTAATTGATTAGTAATGGGTAACATCTAGTGGAGCCTGGCAGATGATCTTGTTGTCAGTGCATTTACTTGATCGTTAATCTACAAACTATAACATAACATTAACTTACAGACTGTCCTGGCCTTAAGCTCTGTTTCAAGCAGCCTGTTCCCTTTCAAAAGATAAACTTTCCAGAGTCCAGTGATCATCTGCCCAGCTTCCTGGCTGACCGAGGTTTAAGCTATGCTGGCTTGGGCAACGCGTGCAGTTGAACCTCACTAACTTACGTGAGTGCTCAGCAAGAACATGGGGAATTACTGAATTTTGATCAGTCAGAGGAAAAGCTCAAAAGCAAAGATAATGAATCAGAAAAGGTAGCGTATTCATTTACCTTGATGATATTGGTTTGTTGTAATTACTTAGAATAACATTTAATAGTTAATGATATTTCTTTCCTAGGTCCATAAAAAGGAAGAGAACGTAGGGTATCTTACTGCTGCGTGTGGCTGTTCGTTCTTCTGTTGGAAGCGTTTGTGCCTCCAGTGTGTTACATTACTGTGTTGATTAGCAAAGGCAGAGGAAGGTCTATGTGCTTTGGGTTTAATTCTTATTGTGAATGGGATGGTGGTGGCGGTTGTAAAGAAGACATCTACTTCTGTTGAAAGCATAATGCGCAGACACGAGAAAGGGCTTCAAGGTAGGATTTATTTTTCTTAATTGTTCCTGTTGCCCTTGACAAACATGCTTTTTGTCAAAGATGATTGAGAGTTGTTGTTCCCAAACAAGTTACAGCAGATATGGATGCTGTTATATGAAGTGCTTAGTGTGGTTTGCAAAACAACTAACAATGAGATAACTGTGGAAATGTTCTCTGCCGCTTTCAGATGCAGACAGTCTATTTTTGACCTGGAGACCAATATCAAGCCCTGGATTTTGTCAGGTCAGGGGGTGGGCACCGAAGACCTTATCTCTTTTTTTTCCCCTTTGTTGACAACATATCCTTATCCTTCCTGGGTCCTGGGGTGACTACTTGATAGTGCTGGTATTTAAAACACCTAGATAGGAGAAGTCACAAACTTCTTTTTCTATTTTTAAGGATGGTCATTAAAGTTGCTAGCGAGGCTGAGTGAGCCGCAGGCGTGTGGGGCGAGCCGGGGGAGGACGCTGCTAGTGAGACCGGGAAGCCACAGGCAAGCGTGCTGCCTTCAGCAGTGCTTGCTTAAACAGAGATGTATCAAAAGCATAAATTAGTGTTACATAAGCATAAACAATTTGCAAGTATTAAATATTTTATACACGCATTTATTTATTTATTTAATGTTTTTATTTAATAGGTATACTTTCAGGAAAAGTGTCTCTGGTGCCTTTGGGAAATTTTTGATTAAACAGTTAATTTGTTTGTTTTTAAAGAGGGCTGCTGCAATTACCTAACATTTTGTTTAAAGAAAAGTTATTTATGTGCTTTTTTTTTTAAGATTTACTGTTAGATCAGCAGCGAAAACTCAATTATATGCTTTCATAGAGGTAAGGAATTGAAGGAAACTTCAAAATAACGAATAGAAGGAGCACATCAAATTCTGTGCAAACCGTTAGGATGCGAGAAGAAGTGCTTGGTCTGTGCTGGTTGTGTTAAATGAATCTTTTTTGTTTAACCATTTGGTGTCTTGGCTCGACATTTCTTCCCTGCCCCAAATTCTTGGGCCCTGCAGTGTTGAAAGAGCAAAGCAGTCTAACTGCAGAGTTACTGCTCTGTCTCCGTGGGTTAATAATAAAGAATTACGTAACTAAGAAACTATGTTTTAATTGGCTTTATTTATATCGGGATTTAAAACTAGAACAAAATGATGATGTAAACAAATTGTAACTCTGTGAAAACTGAAGAAATCTGCAGCTATAAATAATGCACAGTTTTCCAGAAGAAATGATGAATATTGACTCAACAGAAAAAAATCTCCTAAGAGGTTGTGCATAGCTTCTTATTGTTAGAGTATCACTACGGATAAATATCGGTGGTTTTGGCAAAATGGTAGTTTTCCCTCTGTTTTCAGTCCCTTTCATATCGTAACACTCTTCCTTTACTGGAGGGGAGGGGGTAAAGGGAAAGAGAAGAAACAATTTATTCAATATAGGCATTTAACTGGTAAATGGTTCCCTATGTAAAGACACATTTGCAAAATTTAAGCAGGACTTTGAAGGAGGAAGTGAAAATGCATGAACTTCTGTGTTAACAGGAAAATGAATGCTCTTTAGTGTATTCAGACTGTATAAAAATGTAATTATTAATGATCATTAAGTTGCCTCTATCTCTTCAACTTAATCATACATGGAAAACGTATTACAGGAATAGTTTCGCCATGGAAAATATGGAATTTTCTTTTTGCTCAGTGGTTACTGAGGGTTTTTTTTATGCCATTTGTTGGCATACCTACCAACATGAACAAACATTGTGTAATCGGCATTAGTGGTGAATTATGCCTGAAAAACAAAATTAGGATGACAAATAATATGTATTTGAACTTGCAGTAGTGAAGCCTGGCAGAAGCTAGTATTTAACACCTGTATCTATATAATCTTATTAGGCAATGGATGCAAATCTCTGTATGAGGAGGAAATACTGCTTTGAACAAAGGAAAACTGAAATTCTTTTGTCTTTCAAAATAAATTCTTAGTTGGAGGAAAAAATGGTCATCACAGTGGCAGTTCACACAGTCCAGTAGCTCATTTATGAGGTCTTCCCTGGACATCTTCAATGTGTTAACTGCTGTATATCTAAATTTTCATTCTCTCCAATGTTAGTCTCATGGGGTTTTGTGTTAACTGGTTTCAGATGCTTGGAAAGAGTTTTATGAAATCTGACTAATGATAATCTGACTCAGAATATTTCTGTAGCAAATGAAAACAAGTGCTACATGTTGGTATTGAGTAAGATTAAAATGTAGTTAGAAGAGCTGAACAGATATTCCTTGATATTGTACTTCTTGTTTATATCAGTACAGATAATTTCTCAGTTACAGTCTCAGGTGAAAAACAGCAATTAAATTAAAACCACAAAATAAATCTTCACTTAATTATGCCTCTGTTTTTCCTGTAGTGACAGAGCTCTTCATGTCCTTAAGGAAAACGTTGACAGTGTATCTTATTAATTACTATTATGATAAATTGCTTCTGTTGCAGCCATCCCCATGAGTGCCACTCCTGTATTAACGACATACGGTCCTAGCTGTTGTGTTAACTAAAATATCCAAATCACACAGCTCAGTCGCTCCTTGTCCTGGGAGTCTGTAATTCCAGCTACATAGATTTGTTAAATGCTCTTATGAAAATTATAAATTTAGCAGCGTAGACTGCTCTGAGGAGCTCTTTAATCCTATGGTTTTTAAGCGTAGATTAATCCCCAGTGACTATCAGGACTAGATGAGTAGATATGAAAACGTTTACCTCTTAAAAAATGTACAATCTGTTTTTCAGTTCATAGTATGTGATTTCTGGTTAGAGATCTGTAGAGTTGCCATATGGAAATGTTTATCTTTTTTTAGTGTCATTCACCTGTCTTGAAACTGTCACAAAAAAAAAAGGCAAAAAGCTTAGAGGGAAAAAAAGAAAGAAAAAGAACTATAGTAAAGAATAAGCTGCTTTGGTCCCAGCCAGATCCTCTCTACCTCTCCAGTTAGAGATCTGGGATTTCTTCTTTAAGCCACCTATCTTCAAGGATTTTAAACAGCCAAAATGTTCTATTTGGGTAGTAGAAATGGCTTAACATCCACAGCATATTGGTATTTTCTATGTTAAAATTTGTCATGGTGACTTTTTAAACTTCCCAAACCCCAGCTTTCAGGCTCTTCATGTATCAAACAGGTAAAACAGGTCAGCAGAGTCTTAGAACTGTGCTGCATGTAATAGATTCCTCCAGTGGTATTTTGCTGTTCTTTCACTCGGAATTTGTTTTCTAAAGCAATGATCTGATTTTCTTCTACTTTTATTTTAGCTGGAATGAAAGCTGTGGAAGTTTCTTTTTAGCAGATTTTACCGCTGATCTTCAATACGGTTTGAGTATAATGTTTCCCAGTAAATAGAGTGGCAAAGAAAATGTAAGGATCTCGTTGCTGATGCAGCGTTGTATGTCCGAAGGCTGGAGTTGCTAAACTTTCCCGTGCTGGCAGCAACCTGCTGCATACAGCGCTGTAAGCAAACCTGTGGAGGCGTTTAAGCTGCAAATTACTCATTTGTACAATATATCAAATATCACCTTGATGGGACATGAGGTTTATTTATCTTTTAAAAATGCTCTGAAGCCATTGCTAGTAAAATCAGAAAGGAATTCTGTTCCTTAGGAATAATTAGCTCTGGAACGGTTTTTTAGGTGTACCTTTTTACTCAGTGAGTATACATTATAAGCTTATAACTAAGAAAATCATGCGGTTTTAGAAATCCTATTATACAAATAAATATATTCCATCTTATTGCCCCCAAAAAGCAGCAGGGAGCATGAACTCTTCTTTTCCAGGAACATACGAACACATTTTATGTTCCTTTCTGTCTCTTCATCATATATCACAGTGAGGTTGTACCAAAAATTAACATTTTAGAGACTCCTGTTCAACTCTTTCAGAACTGTACGTGCATGCAAAGTTGCCAAAGGCAGTTGGTTTGGGGTTTTCTGTTTGTTATTTGTTAGTCCTGCTGAAGCTTGAAATTTTCCTTTTTAGAATTAGCAGTTCTTTTTCTGAATCTTTGCTTGAGGAAACATGCCAGGGAATCCTCCACATGCTCTCTGGTATCCAAGCAAAAGAGACGTTAATGTCCAGTGTTAAGCTTTGTTAAACAGCCCACAGAATGAATAAGTACTGAATTTCTCAATAAAATGACTAAAGAAAGAATGGGGATCTTGGCTTTGTTGAGCAGGAAAATAATCTCATTGCATTGTCAGTGAGTTCAGATACTTCTTTATGAATAACAGACGTGGGACAATTTGAAGTCCAAGCCCAATGAATTCTCATCGATGGATCTTAGAGCTGTTACATTCAAGGAAATTTGTTCACGTATATTTTTGGGCTTGAGAGAAAATCAAACCAAAAATGACCTTAAAAGAAGCCCAACCGACGAACCTGTGGAGGTGTTGGTAACCTTGGCCATTCTCATCGAAAAGTGCTGCCTAAAGAGCCCATGGAATTAGTGATTTTTTTTTTTTCCTTTGTAGCACAACTGGGACACAGAAACCCCATTTTCTTTAGCGAGAATGCTTGGATGCCCTCCAATCGAGTGGGAACAAAGAGTTGTCTGTCAGGGTCCCGGGAGCCCCCACATCTGCTTTTTAAAACAGGATGTGGGGAAGGGTAAAAAATCCTCTCCATCTGGGACGCTAACGCGGCTTTGAGAACACCTGGAATTACTAGACCCAGCATTTGAAGCTTATTGCTGGAGCTGATTTCTGATAGACTAAATGCCTTTAGGGGCCGAGTTTCCATGTTGTGTGGGAGCTTAGTGTTAGGGCAGATTTTTCCACTGGAGGATCTGGACCCTAAAATCTGAACCCAGTCCTCCTTTGGAAAACTATAAAATAATTTCAACAAATAACACCTGGGAGACTGTTTAGCCTGGTTTTAGCTTTTATTAAGAAAAAACCAAAATAATAATAAAAAACCCTTCCAGTAATTTTTAGTGCATTTCGCTGTCCACTCAGAATTTCATAAGCAAACGCATCAAATTTATGCCTTTATTTTTGTTAATTGCTTTCTGTTTAATTTGATTTCAACTTGTGTGAATGCCCAACAAAGCAGAGAACATTAAGAACACAAGCAGGTTGTTTAAGGGAAGTTCCTTCTGTGCTCAAAAGAGTATTAAAAAATACCTCTACGTTTTCAGTAGAGCCTGAAAGTGTTTCCTCTGATCAGTGTGCAGTGAAAATGGCCCAAATATGTCATGTTATCAGTCAGCTTTTAACAGACTGTAATTCAACAGTTACTCAGGTAATTGGCTAGCTAATAAAAAGAAGAAGAAATATTTGGTAGACAATTCATGAAAGGAAAATTGTTTCTAGGCTTCTTCGTATTATTTATTAATCTGTCTCTCTTTTCAGTTAAAGATGCTGTTGGTGAATTCTGTCAAGAATTTCAAATAAGTAGTGATGCTTAATTTGATTAAAGCTGTCGTAGGTCTCTGTGTATCATGTCAACAAGATTTGATGGATTTCTATTATTTTGTTTGTTTCATTTGCAGTGGGGAAACAATAATGGGCTACCATGTCCTGGCGCTAACACTTCTAGATTTCAGGATTGCAAGAATAAAACTGGTCTGGACAACTTATAAAAGCTCTGCTTTCTATTTCAAAGATTGTTCATTTAAGTCAGTGGCCTAGTTAGTTGCATACTAATAAGTGTAGAATTTCTTAAATAAAAATGAAGAAGCTGGTTCAGAATACATGTTACAATGTATTTTAGAAAGTAGTCATAATTCAAAAAAAAAGTGGTTACAGTCATCTTTATTTCTGGAATTTTAAAGTTTGCAGGAAAACTCTGAAATGGAAAGGTTGACAGCCGTAATTGTAATTATGTGTTCTTGAAGCTAGTAGGTGAGTATGTTAATGACTGCTTTTTGTATTCACTGCTCATCATTTATGGTAGCACATAATCTTAAAAGTTCATCGACTTGTGTTTGATATTTTTAATACTGAAAAAACCCTGCCTATTAGGGAGGGTATGCAGTATGGATTGAGGGGCATCTGAGTGGGTTAATTCTTCTTGTTTCATTTTTATGGTAAATCGCAAATGTTAAGGATGCTCACGGCTTTTCTTGGGCAGCTGAATTTCTGCTGTTTTTCTCAAGTACAAGACTGCCGATGTGCTCAGAGTTTTAAAATTTTATTGTTTTGGAAGGCAGCTTCAGTTACTAAGAATGAACATTCAGTTTCGTCTCTTGTATTATTGTCTTCATAAAAGAAAATATTTAAATTGCCACAAACTACAATAGAGTTAATGTGTCAGCTGGGTTGGTTACATCCTTCTTAACAGAGAAGTCTGTGAAATAATGAAACTGTAGCACTGGGCATATCTACTTCATAAGTTCAAATAAATATAAGATGGTTTGAAGGATTACTTTTAAATTTCAGAAATAGAGAATATTTTAAATGGAAAAAACCTCTGGAATTATGTGGTGGGAAGAAAATCCTGGTGACAGAGCATTTGTGTTAATCTGGCTCACAGTTTGCCTTCGCTCTTTCTTCTGACAGTCTTAACATAGTGTAATCCTCCATGATCTAAAATTGCGTATGCACTGATTTTTCTGTGAATAAAGTATCAGCTAGAGGGGAAAAAAAAAAAGACAGAGTAACAGTTAAAAACAAAAATCCCCTGTCTATAACAGAGTTTTTTCTAATTATTCAGGAGAAAGTATCATAGTTGCTATGACTTTTAGAATAATTTTCCATTGCTGTACTGCTGGCAAGCTATTCAACACTTAAGAAATTTGAGTTTCTGCATTGCTGTTCCAAGAGGTTTGAGTTGCACATACAGCTAGAAGCTGCTACGATGTTGGCTTGTTGGAAAAAAGTAAATGAAAATTTCCCTAGACATTGGCTGTTACAGTAGAAACATCTTATTTAAAAGCCATCTCATTCTTTGTGAATGCTCTAAAAGTAAAGTTTATGTTAGAAACTTGTTTTTAAAATATAGTAACACCTGGCTTAAACTGACACTTTTATCCTTTTCAGTCAAATATTTTCAAAGTAATTTTAAAAATAATTTTAAAGTATATTTCTAAGAGACGCAGTATAACAAATGTACAGCAAAGATGAAGGATGGTAATGGTAAAGGAAAAACAATGAATCTCTTGAACAGAGCATTTCATTGATATGTGAGAGTAGTTAAAATGTTACATTATTTCTGTTCCTTTGAAGTTAATATATTCATATTAATGCTGGCAATGAAGTAAATATTCTGGAAATCCTCACTGAGCTCAGTAAGTAGTGTTCTGTGCTGTCCAGAGGGTACAGGGAATGAATGCAAAAGCATTTTGATGTTGCAATTAAACGTCATTATGCTACAATCATTGAACAATACAAGCTTTTCATGTCAGTCAGACAATTCTTTGATGTGCTTGGCATTAAATTGGGGGGGTATATAAAAGGTATATTACATAAATATTGTTAATTACCATTAATCCGTATATTATAATACATAAGTCAAATAATGATTATGTTTAACTATGACAGTGTTTTTAATGTTGCATTTTAAAATTGTAAAGGATAGCAACTTTGTTTCCCTTTGCATGCATTTAAGTGTCTCAAAGGAGTATAATTTTCTTTCAGTTGTGTAGCTGTACTTTTCCTTTATGGAGCCAGTTTCATTCTTCTAGCTTAGGGGAAAGTGTTTGCCATACAAAAATACCGTAGTGTGTTACCCGTACCCTTTAAAATGGAATGGAAATAGAGCCATCACATATATCATGAATTCCTTGTCTAGATACACACGCACGTCGGAGAATCTCTTCTTTCTTCCGTATATGGTGATTTTTATTTTTTTGAGATGAGTTTAGGAGGCTTGAACCTAGCTGGCTTTTTTGAAAAACAGTTTGTATTAGATTCCTTTTGATTTTTTATATCCGAACTGATTACCAGTGCTTTCGTTTCAAAAGAATTCAGAAATACCTGGGAAATATCCAGTAACTCCTGTAAGATCTGTGAAGAGTAATGACTGTAATATACAGAGGATGAAATTACAGACAATGCAATAATCTACCGTTATACTGCAATAACTAATTAAAAATGTAATAACTACGGAAAAGCGTGAGGACATTATTTTTCCCACGATATTTAGGGCAGGAGCAGCCTGTCGGTGCTAGGGAAAGAGTGGGCACTCGCCGTAAGCCTGCTGCATTACCCAGCTGGCCATAGGCATGTGGCGGGGTACTCCAGGCGTAAGGACTGCTCGCCCCTCGCTCCGCGGTGGCACCTCCTGAGGCTGCCGGCAGGGCCGGCAGGCGTCCCACGGCGTGGGGTGCTGTGCTGACAGCCTCGCAGCCAGAGCTCTCACCCTCGGTATCATCGCTACGGCTTGGATTGCATGGGGGCTGAGAGGTCCCCGTGCCATTCCTATAGGCGCGGTGCCCATCTACCAGGAGTGGTTGCCTCTGCCTCAAAGACTTTGTTAAGGTTTAGAGGGCTTTAGCAAGGACTGTGTGGTTTTGTTGCTCCGAGCACTGGAAAATGCAGTCGTGTCTTACGTGGGTAGAGGTTACAGTCTGGTTTGAAAGATGAGCTACAAGAGGTTTCCATAATACCGTGAATTAAACAGTGCAAGTTGAAGCACAACAGAGAAGATCAAAGGAGAGGAGTAACACCAACAAGTGACCTGGGCATGCAGACTAGTTCTGGGAGCACTTGGGTTGCCTCGAGACAATAGCAAACAATTTCATAGTAATTTGCCAATATAAATTTGGCTACTGGTAAGGCTCTACAATATCTTGCATCCTTTTTCATTTACATATTGATTAAAAATAGAACATTGCTCTCTCTTTCATGTGAAGGAACTGGGATACTCCCTGAGTGCAGTTTAAAAGATCAGTATTATAATTTAAACCATAGAAAACACAGGTGCAGAGAACATAAATAAGATTGCACATGCTTTAGTCATTCCATATCATGAACTGCTTAATTATCCTTCTTTGCTTGTAACTGAATATAGCCAAACCAGGCTTGTGTTTATGAACAGCAGTGGGTGATATTTCTTATGAGATTCCTTGACGAGATTGCCATATTATCTGACGCTCTTGACTAAAAGTAATTTTCTTACCTCCCAGCCTGTCAAGAGCAGTAGACTTATTTTTTTACAGCTTGATGACAGATGAGATTAGTGTGCTGCACATGGGAGTCGTCTTTGTGCTAGGATGTGAATGAGTGTGTTTTATAGCAGAGAGTTAAGAAGGCTTGTGCCTTTTTATTTTAAATGAGCGTGAAGAGCATTGATGTGGGTCATTAATGGTAATAGTCAGCTCTAAGGAAAAGGCACCTGCTTGGATGCTTCATGGGGATAGGGAAAGGCCATCTGTGTTTTGAGTGTAAAGGTCGCAGTTTTGAGTGTAAAGCCCTGTTGGTAGTATCTGAAGTTGGTTGTTTTTGGTAATTCCTGCATGGCAAACTGATAGGTCTGGTTTGGATTCCTAGGTAATAAGCATCTGTATCACAAAGCCTGGTAACTGGTCTCAGCAAAGGGAGACTGTGTTACTTTAAACTCTGGAAGGAGGCAATGTTCTCCATCGTGTGGTAGCTGCTTGAGTTTATCTGTTCCTGGCTGTGTTGCTGTTCGGTGCATCAGTAGGATCCTGGTGTCCAGGCCGGTTGTGTTTCCCGGTAGGCGGAGGACCTCTCTATTTCACCCTTTCTAGACAGCCAGGGTTTACATGTGGGTTTCAGTGGTCTTCTCAAGATGCTAACATGGCTGCGTTTTGTTCTGAGATGTTGCCCATCTCAGCTAGTTCTCCACAATTCATATAGAAAGTGTTAGTGACAGGAAATACGAAGGAGGGATGCAAGCCCCGTTGAAAACAGTGGACTTCTGAAGTCAGTGTCAGAATTGCAGTCAACTTGCGTATCAGTAATTAAGAGTGACATTTGAGAAATAACCCCCCTCAAAAGCAGACCTGCCATCCCAAACAAGAAGAGAAACACCACCTTTTCTGGAAGTTCACTACGTGGAAGCAACTTACAGGCTTTCACATACTTTTTTTCAATTTAGGGAGGAGCTAGGTTTATTCAGGCCAATTTTGTGCTGGAGAGAGGTTTGTAAAGAGGTCACCAAGCTGTTGGAAGAATTACT
This sequence comes from Scopus umbretta, assembly GCA_013400535.1. Classification (NCBI taxonomy): domain Eukaryota; kingdom Metazoa; phylum Chordata; class Aves; order Pelecaniformes; family Scopidae; genus Scopus; species Scopus umbretta. Next base: position 31,402 of record VZTL01042276.1, on the reverse strand, counting down.
GTGACATGGCTGCGGTTAGTGGATTTGTCACTTTGGGGCACTGGAGTGACAATGTGGCTGGTTGATCTCTTCCAGAAACCTCTCAGTTTAAAGGTGATTGTAGTAGGTCATATCATTTACATAACTTACCTATCAGTAACACTTCCTATATTGTCAAATGTGTGCGTGTTTATATAGATGTCTGCTGAAAGGATTGGGTTCAAAGGATAAACTCTGACAGTGATGTGGACTCAATTTGACCTTGCAAAAAGATAAGTTCCTTTTCTGCTTTTCTTAAAAGAAAAAGCAAACGCCTACATTAGCCACTTCTTCCACCACACAGGCTATGCAGGGCTTTTTGTAAGAAAAAGGAGTAAATCTGATTATATCCCTTGACTTAAGCTTTTGACAACAGTCTGTTTTGGTTTTTGTTCGTAAGCATTTTCTGTTGTTAAAGACTTGACTTACAATTACGATAAATGGCTGGAATAACAAGGATTTGGGTTGCTGTTGATAGTCGGCAATGTCTGTAAGTGTGGCTTTTCACCAGGCTTCATGCCATATTAATCACCAAGTTTGAGAGCAGTGGTGGGACGTGTCTCCTCGCTGTCAGTCCCCACAGCCTGTGCACTGGATGTGTCAGCACAATGCCACTGGCAGATGGAAGAGTTGCAGTAAATACGCACAGTTATGGTTTAAGTGAAAAAGCTGTGGGAAAGGAAATACATTAATCCATTGCGGCTGTTTTTTTCTTTTAAGTAAGCCTCTGTAATAAATTGCAAGTTTTTCCTGGACTTATCCTTCATTTCTAGATTCCTTTCTTGAGTGGGGGATGGAGTGGAATAGAAATTGAACTGAAGCATAAAAAAATATTAAAATACAGAAGCAAATGAAAATTAAATTGGGTCGTGCATGGGGAAAGAAATCCTCTCCCACGTGGTCTCTTTTGTGAACATACTTCAGGAAATCCTGATCTAGCAGATCATAAAATACTATGCCTACGAGTATGTTGTTTGTTTAGGTGGTGNTTTGATGTTGATGTGGGTGTTGCTGCAAGGGCTGGTGGCAAGTGGCTGTGCGCTGAGGACATGGGTAGCAGGAGTCTAACCTTTCCCTGCAGAAGTGCTGTTAAAATTGAGTAAAATGCCCGCTCCAAGATGGGGTAGGAGCGACAGAGCCTGCGCACAACGCTGAGCTCAGAGGTGGGCGCTGACCCAAGCTTGAGGTATCTGCAAGCTGTGCCAGCGGCTTCTGGGCCTTGCTGGTAGAGATGGAGCACGGCAGAGCTCTCTGTTGCTCCATCTAGACCCATTTCTTGTGCCCGTGCCAGTTTATTTTAAGCTAGCTTGAAATACCTCTGTGCTGCACCATAGTGGGCAATGTATGCAAAGTCATGTATTTCAGTGGTATCAGTTGCAAATTACTCTTCTGTCACATGGAAACCTCACAGGGGAAAAGAAAGATAAATAGAAGTAAGTAGTGTAAAACTCTAGCTAAACTGTTGCTAACTTAAATATTGGTCTCTTGCTTTCCAGAAATTTTGTGGAAGCTGGAAATACTCTAGGAAAAGATGGCCAGCTAGGGACACTTGGCTGAATTAAGTCATGCCTTGTGTGGGTTCTGTTATGTCAGTAATTTCATATCCTCCCAAGGGCTTGTTGATCTTCTTACAAGGGTTTGAGGTGAACAAAGTCGGGGCAGAAGCTGATGCAAAATATGTATTACACAGCCAAGTCATGCACAGCGAAATGGGTAAACCCACATGCATTTGTCCTGCAGGCGCCTACTCATTGGTGAAGTGTTATTTTTGTCAGGTCTGTCGTGGTACTTACATATTCGTGATTGGTTTTGTTCACCTTCTGGTGGCTCTCCACCATTGAAAATACATTGAAAAAGTGCAAATATTGCCTTAATACACTAACACTCAGAAAAACTGTAGCAGAGCTGATTTTTCCTCTTTTTTTTTCTTTTTCCTTTTTATTATTTTTTTTTAATTTTGATGTCACTGAAGTACATTGTGAGCAGAATAGTTTCTCTCAAAGCAGCTTTTGTCCTTAGAGAAAAATGCCTTCCAGAGGAAAATTGTACACTGGCTAGTGCTAGCTCTAATGTGGATGGGGCACCTAATTCCCTTGTGAAGGAGAAATTGTAGCCATGTACACAGGAGGAAATGCAGATGTTTTCCTTGTACAGATCCGCTCCTCAGATAATGCTGTACTGTGCACCATGTGTGTGAGCTGTGCCATGTGGATCCTGCAATTCTCAGAGGGGCTTTCTTTAAACATACACTGCAGCATTCCAGAGCTGTGGCGACATGGATGCCCATCGCAACTTTTCTCCTTCATGCATCTTTTCTGGTGCTTTACCCATGCCAGCTACATAAGTATCTTAGGAATGAAGCTTTTACAGGCTAATTTCCCCTGCTGCTTAGTTTCTTATGTAGATTTTATTCCTTTTCCTTGTGTGAGTTGAATTGGTTCGTTGTGAGATAAGAGGTGCAATTTTTTGTGAGCAACTGAGGGACTGCAATCAGAAGCTTCATTAATGTTTGTGCAACTTTCTGCCCCCATGCATTTTGAGATACAAAATGTGAAGAAGCTCTTCTACTCCACAAGGTGATGGGTTACTTTTCTTCTTAAGTGTTTAGTTGTTCTGTTACTTGTCAAAGTGAGTTAGCCCAGATGTCTCCCCCCTACCAGAGTAGGGGAGAAGTTTCCTTAACTTCAAGAAAACAGACTCCTGTTGCTCTCAAGAAAAAGCCTAACGTGTTGGTGGGGCAGTAAACCTCGATTTTGGCCTTTTGGCAGAGTGCTTTGTGAGCAGCGTACCTCATGGAAATGCCTGCTGGTATACATGGAGATTGAGAGGAAAGATAATACTACGTTTCTGAGGCTATTTCAGCATAAAGGGAATAACTTCATCAGCTGAAGGAAAGAAATACTCATTCTGTTGAATTTTGGAAAATTATCTTCAACTTAATTACTTAAAAACATTTTAAAAATACCTTTTCTTGTACCAGAGGAAGGGAATATAGCAATCTTATACCAGCTGTCTTTTTGATAAATGTCCCTACATAGACCAGCAGAGGCTGTGACATTCCTCTTACCCCCTCTTGATAATCTGAAAATCTTCTGCGCTGGTGCATCTGCTCCAGGGCAGTAACGTAGGAATGTCAGATAAATTCTGTGTTTCCTTCCCTGGTGGGTATGTTAGCCAGCAAGTTATACAACAAGCCTGCGTGGGAAAAAGAGGTTACACCAAAACCTAATGGGATGTCTTCTGTAGGAATAAAAAATTAGGAATATGTTAATAGCAGTGCAGAAAGATATCGATGACTAGAAGAAATGGGACTGACTCATGACATGATTACATTATCTAAGAAGGAAATCTTATGCTAATCTTCAGAAAGAATATTGTAAGCCCACTGCTTAATCTCTCTGTATTATAACAGAACCCTAACCCTGCTGCACTTGAGCTGGAGAACTCCATTCTGCTGGGTGTTCAGTTTTCTGAGGACTCTAAAATCAGTAGCTTTTCTTGGGCTGTCCTGAAATCTGGGGCCTCATTGCATGAGATGATTAACCCTTCTAAGTTTAGGGATCTTATGCTGTCGCATTTCCCAAAATACAGCATCCCTCCACCACAAAAGCTTTTATTTAAGTAGATTTTACTGCCTTTTTTTATACGAAAAGCATTATTTATATGAAGCACTATTGTTCCGATCATACCCCAAAAGCAGCAGGAGCTCTGCATGTTCACCTGCATAGCGTGGGACCCCCTTCATCTTTACCAGAGCGAAACTGAAAGCTTGAAAATGAACTTAGGGGACAATAGAGGCAGGAATCTCATGTACAGGAGATACAGATTACCCTACACGTGCAAAGATCATATTGCCAAAAGGGCTTTTAGTCTCTCAGACATGAGAGCTGCATAGTCCAAGGAGATGTACAGCAGCCAGTTGAGCATAATTTTTAACCAGCCAATTTCAGTTCTTTACTGTTGGTCTTGTTGATGCGTTTCAGCATGTTCATCAGAGGGCTGTAAAGCTTTTAGTTGTCCTCTGAAGAACTGACCACTGTTGACAAATATGACAGAAGTTTAGTTCATCAGTAAGTGAATGTTCGTTGTAATGAATGAAATCCAGTATGCTGATTAAGTACTAGTTGTACTGATCAGTAAATTCTAACAAAATTAGCACAAAGTGCCCTATTTTTTCCCTTGATGAATCTGATCTCTGAAAGCCTCAATCTCTTTCTTCTGAGTTACTCTGCTTTTTTGTGAAGACGTACCTCAAGGCATCAGTGACATCTCACCCTTGTTCACCTCTCCCGTGCTCTGTTAGTGTTCAGAAGCTCCCCAGAGCCCGTGGCATTGCTCTTCAGCCAGTTGTTCAAGCGTGCTGGAATGCAAAGTGACCTTCGTTCTTAACTAATGCTATGGAGATCAGTGGAAATGCAGCAGCATATCCCAGCAGTAAATCTGGCATCCTTAATTTCAATTACATGTATTTTTCTAAATCACTCGTGCAACCGGGCTGAAGTTTGGGCTCCATGTGGCTCAATAGTGTAAGTTAATTCTAGAGTTATGAACAAATCTTATTCAAAGTTTCCTTCAGTTTGAGCTGAAGGAACATGGATTTTGAAGATATTTAACTGTATCAATAAGCAATTGAATGCAACAGCCCCAAAATTAATTAAATTAAAAGATTTTAACATACTTGAGACCTGCCACAAGACAATAGCACAAAAGTATGTGAGAATGATACATAAATTATGTTGTTGAACACTTCAAAGTGCTTGCCAAGGAGTAGAGAACTGTGGTCTTCATAGAAGAGGGAGAGAGTAAGCTGTTAATGTATTTACTGTCCCAGCTATTAATACGTGCAAACATCAGATTATTTTGAGAGTTACATGTGTATGTGAATATATGTAATAAATAATTTCTCCCATGTTCCGTTCCAGGGCAAGATTATTATAATATGCTGGATTTGGCACAGAACATGAAATCATTTAGAAGATAACGCCAGTGCAGGATGTGTCAGCTTGCTTTTTTAAGCAGTGTCCCGTTATGAAAAGCCACAGCCTATATTGTGCCATCTGAGCTAATGGGCTTTTTGCTTGCAAGCATTTCAGATATAAAATTTCTGACTGGTCTTTTTTTCCTCTCCAGTGACCCAAGGGGGAGGTCCCTTCTCGAAAGAGGCACTGCCTCTGCATCCTTCACTGTGCTGCAGCTGAGATCTTTGAGTTGCCTTGGCCCTTTTGCTCAGGAGGCTGAGGGTGGAGGAGCTCTCTGCAGAGACGCTGCAGTTCCCGATGGCTTCAGCAGCACGTGCCTGGGTTCCCAGGGCATCCAGCCTCCCACTGCAGAGCTAGGAGCCAAGCCAGTGCTTCAGGTTCCTGTCTCCACAAATGCGAGAGCCCGTCATGCGTTGCCCAGCCCTTTGCTGAAGAGTCAGCAGGCCAGCCCCGACAGCCCTACCTCCAGCCAGCTCTCCCAGGGCTTGCCAGGTTTGCTGCTTGGTGGTAGAGAACCAGAAGTCTAATGTTGGAGACTGAAGAGTGCAGTAGTCTGGCAGGAAACCCCAGGACACCTGCCGGTGTTGTCATGCCCAGTACTTTTGCACAGAGTATTTTGATTGCAAATGAATTAAGGATTCAGCGGTCACAGACAACACTTTTAAAGGCATGAGTGTATGATTAAAAGTCTTCATTATTTCCCATGGAAATAAATAGAAATCTTTCTCTTGGCTTCAGCAAGTTTTGGAATAACATCAGGATAGTTGTTTTTAATTGCCCTGAGTATCCTAAGGAATGAAGTTGAGGAGGTCATGGTAATTATTTACATAGTAGGTATTAATTCACTCTGTAAAATTATTTACATTAGTATTCATCTAAGCATGCAGAGTGATACAGACTAAGCTTGGGTTCTCCGAACATTAACTGCTGAAGAATTGTGTCCACCCAAATAACAAATGAGAATTCATCAAGAATAACTTATATGGTGAACTGGAGTTTGTGAAGAACAAGGTGATTGTTCTGTTTTGGAAGTCAGATTTCAGATTTGTTTTCTGTGCTTAAAGAATGGATTCCTGGTGAGGCTGTGGACCTGGTTTAGATGCAAGATGGTCTATGCTTTATTTAACATTAATTCATTATGAAGAGAAGACAAACAGGAATCTAACCATGTTATCTTCAGAAGCTCCAATTCTGTTCTTTAGGCTTATAAAGAAAAGACCAAACTTGGTGTTTTGTTTTGGTTTTCTTCCCTGTGGTAATTGGTCATAAAGAAATGTTACATCGTTCCCTGTCTAGGCAATCCAAAATCCATATTCTAACCCTCGCGTGTCTTTATTTGTTGGCATCAACTTTGTCTATTGGCTGTAAAGGAAACCAAGTGTTACTATGAATCTAGGCTTATTGTATTTGTAGTGTGGTGGGCAATATAATAATGCAGTATTCCCGGGGAGAATTACCTTGATTTGAAAACACATGTCATTCCTTCCTCCATTCTCTGTGTTATAACTACATTGAACCATAGAGCAGCTCTTCTGGGCTGAAATGCAGTCACTGTTTAATAGAGCAGAAAAGACCGACCACAGAGTAATTGAGCCCTGATTCTGTAAATCACTATGATGAAATTCTTGTGTTTGCCCAAACCTGTTGAATTAAGATCTTGTTGGCCTTTACAGCTTCCCTCAGCCTCCTACCCAAAGTGGTCAGCAAGGGAGAGGTGGGCCAGGAGACTTCTTCAGGGAGCTCTTTGTGAGTTTGCATAGGGACATTGGGAGATGGTGATGGACAACAGGAAACTAGTACAAACTTAATGGGTAATAAAGGCAGTAGAGGAGATACTTTAAAATACTATGCAAATTAAATGGCTTTGCATTTCATATTTGACTATTTAACAGGAATTTAAAATTATCTTCAGGGTTAATTTGAGGTGAAATAACACTGAAATTGATGAAACATGAAGTGTTGGATTCGTGCAATGTATACCTCAGGTCTGGGTTCTGGACTTGTTTTCACTGTCTCTGCAGATGGGCGTGCTTTGTTTTCTGCATAATTTGTCTGCTGTCTCTGGGAGGTTTCCTGGGGTTTCTGGCTCTCCATGTCCAATTGGCACTTCCCACTTGAAGACTTGAGCAGCATGGAAAGCTTGTAAATCCGTGGTCAGCAATTCCCCTGTATGTTTCTGTAGGCACAAGGATTAAAAGACATACTTGAAAGGCACCACAAAGGTCACTGCGGTAGTGTTCGCTTAGGAGCTTTATGGCTGATAGAGAAGGGTTAAATTTATTTGCCTGGTGGAGAGTAATAAACAGTTGTCACTGATAATAAATTATCTAAACTGCAGGTGGTCTTTGATAATGACAAATGCAGACTTTATGACCTATGTTCAAGCTAGTAAACACTTCAGTGCATCTCTCTGCTAGCTGGGCTAAAAATAGCCCCTAACCCCAGTGAAATCTACTTTAAGGATTTCTCTACTTAAATTGTCTGCACTGCAAGAGAGAATGAGTAAGAGGGAAAGATCAAAATAGGTAAAATCATTATGGAAAATAGGAAAAGTCTAGGAGAGGAGTGATTGCAGCAGTCGTGTGCGAAGGCTGATGGGTAACACCATAAAGATTTGTTTACATTTGTATCTTAAAATTATGGCAGTGCTAGAAGCAAGGAAGCAATTTCCCTGTAACATCTGTAAAATCTCAATCAGCAATCTGCTTTAAATTGTTTTTCAGTGTTTAGATTATTTTCATGCTGCAGGATAATTATTTTCATGTGATCATGATTCCAGTTAGCTATTAGAAATCTTAGAACTTCTGCATATGGTTATTAATTGTAGCTGCAAGACAAAGAAATGCAATGAGCCCCAGAATAAGCAAGCAGTGCTCATTTCCTGGGATGTTTCTAGAAGTTGCAGTTATCTGCCTTCCATATTGTTTCAATCTGTATCTAGATAAGCTTGAATGAGCAATGAACACCTTTGCTTCAGAGTACTATTTAACTTGTGGAAAGCTTACTGACATCGCGTGGGTACACCTCCTGCTAGTTAAGCATGCATGCTAACCTGATTTATTTAAGAAAATTCCAGTGTCATGGTCCTGCTTATGGTGGATTCTCTCAATTTCTGTCCCTTTCCTCTTTTTCCTCACCTGTAAAAACTGCATTACACTCAACTAGTCGACAATCCAAAACTGTAAAACATAATTAAGTAAAATTACTAAAGCACCTTGGAGTTCCTGAATAAAGAAAAGACTTTGCAGATGATTGAAACACCAAAGGTTAGTTTTGGTGAGGCGAAACCAGCAATACAAATCTTTAATGTGGGAAATCCAGATTGAAGTGATTTGTGATGTTGCAAGACAGAGAGGAGCGGGACAGTGAGAAGTGAGTTCTGTGTATGTTTGTGTAGTACCTACCAAAACTTCTATGTGGTGCTGTGGCTGCTAGGCGCTAAGGGAGGATGAAGTATTTTGCCTGGAATCTGTTTTATTATTTCACTGGGAAGTACCATCCCCATGCAAGCAAGGGCATTTGCGGAAGGGGTAGGATTCAGTTGCATCTTTCTTCAGCAATGCGCTGAGGCTGTCACTCCTCCCCGGTGGGAGTGGGAAGGAAGTAGGAAAGTTTCTAAAACTCCATGTGGGGAAGTGCTGAGAGTATTTCCAAACAGTGTTTTTGTTTCATTTGCATTCTCTATTATGAATTAAAATTTATTGAAGTGTTTGGCCTAACAGATAGGTTTGTCTTCTTGCAACTCCTTATTCTGAAGATTCTCTAGCTGCTAGATTGACACTGTGCTCATTCCAGTGCCTAGGAGAAGTGTGTCCATGCTGTCCCATTTAATGGACAGTATAGGGTGCCAATAGTTGTTGACAGGTATGCAGTCCAATGCCCTGTGGATCTCAGTAATCCATGCCTGCCTTTATCCACAGAGCTAAGTCATTATATCATAAAAGCAGAAGACACAATAAATGTTAGTTTGCATAGAGTTAATTTAATTTAATTTGGGTCACACATGCTTCACTATGTCCTGTTCTGAAAGCATGTATGCACATCTGCTCCAACAAGGACCTATAAGACAGGTTGGGGGAATAAAATTATTCCTGTGGTTTTATTTCTGCAGGATCAGGCTCTAGGTGTTGAGCAACTCACAAATGGGTTTAAAATAACCCAAAGGGAAGAGGGAGGTATACTGTTTCTCTTATAAGGTTGGCTCAGAGAATTTTTGGTAAGTATTACGTATATTAAATTATAGCACTCAAAATAATTTGTCTTCCTGTAACTATTTTGAATAGGGGAATGGAGAGAAAGAAGAGGTTCCTTACATTCTTTTTGGGTTTATGCTTTATCAGTGTACTGAATTAACTTCTTCGTTATGCTCTGCAGCTTGTAACAGTTGCCTGCCGCCCTTCCTGTGGGAATGTGCAGTCCAGTTCTGCTAGGTCTGTCTTGGCTCCTGGGAAGCTAAAAACAGCTTGCCCATCCACACATAAATGTTACACACTGTGAATTGCCCAGGGGCAAGTGAATCCCTTTTTGCATCTGTTTCTGTGAAAGGTTTGATGTTCCAGGTTATTTATATCCTGCAGTTATTGCCAAATATATGATGTAATTTCCTAACTTGCAGCCTCATGACTACTTGCTGATGTTATTCCATTTCACAAATAGCATGAATGAAATACAAACTTCATACACCTAAAAGAAAACTTGTCTCGTCTGCTTCTCCCACCTGTTGTCTCTCTGTACCCGTAGACGATGCTGCTGCCTTTGCTGGCTTTAGAGATCATGTGGTGAACTGCTCCTCCAAGGACAGCTCATATATATATATATATATATCAGGCTGTAAGAAATACGAAATATCTTTTCTATTTTCTGTTTATATATGTTGTAGGTTCAGGGTTCGGTTACATCCCAAGATGCTGACATACATCATTTTATCCATTTCCATATGTACGTCTCTTTGTCTAATGGCCTTGCATTTCTTGCATTGGCGGGGTTGGGCGATTTTAAATCCACTGCTCTTGTAAAAACAATAATTTTATGGTTTATAGCTGCGTGGCGTGTGCACAGTAGGCTAAGCTGATTGGTAACACCAGGGTTTCCCGTGAAGCTGGTGGGATTGACAGCCACAGCTTGATGATGAAGACAGATGGAAATCTGCTGTGTCTGCAGGCGGTCATGCCCAGCAGGTTTTAAGGCTGCAGCTATGTGAACACCAGTCACACAGCAAAGTCAAGGCCCCCAAACCGCTGGTCTCTGGAACTGGTGAGATACAGAGGAATGAAAACAGCTTTCCCTAAATGCCTTTTATTGTTAGGCTTCTTGGCTTGCTGCTCTGGAGAGCTAATGCAAAGATGCCGATATTAAGACAAGCTGCAATTAGTGCAGCAATCACATTGATGTGAGGAGTGAAGTCTAGATGTATTTCTCTTTCTTTCCCCAGTGAAGATCTAACCTGCATCTACTTCGCTTCTGTTGCTGACTCATTTGGTGACAACCCATCAGGAAAAGCTGCTGTCACTTGACATTGCTTGTCTGGGACGACTGTTACGTCCTCCCGCGAGTTGGGCTGGGGCAGGCAGCAGCTAGGGTTGCTCAGTGTCTTTGGTGGTGTATCGTGGTTGTCTCTTCTGAGGCACTAGGACCTGAATGCCCATTTTAACCAACGTGGAGAAAGTTTCCCCTTACTCCTCTGCGTCTTTTAGGACAGATAACCAGAAGTGACACTTTTTTCCCAGACAAGAATAGAAAAAAATTTTGTTTCATACCCATCTCTTATCTGCAAGAACACTTAAAAAAAAAAAAAGTCATTCTCATTTTCCTTTACATTTCACATACTGTGTTTGATTTTTCCTTTCCACCAATTTTAAATCAAAATACAGACCATGTCCATAGGAAAATATATGTTTAATTTCTTTATATTTGCCTCCTCTTTTTAACATATAGATGCACTTTAAGAATGTGACAGTGCGATACAATTAAGTTATTTACCTTTACACATTAACATCCAACCCTTAGTTCTGGTAGCCAGCTTTAGTGTCTCCATCATCATCTAATTCAAGTTTTGCTGTTTGAGCCTTCTTACCATTCTATCTACACAAGAAGTCTGTAGGTGTAGCTAAGAAAAAATTCCTGTTGTTCTTCTTGGTTCTGATCTATATCCAGAAGATAATTGTTAGGAGAAAGGAAGAAAAATATTCAGCAGCTTATAAACTGTTTCCTTATAAGCAAAAAAAATGAATCCTGATAGTAGAGCCCAAGAACAACTTTGGGCCATGTTCCAGGGAGATGCAGAGCTCTCTGCATGTGGCAGCCTGTACCTCAGAAACTGGAAGGCAAAGTCTGTCTGGCATTGTAAGAACCAAATATGAATTAACATTTAATTTACAAGATTATGTGTTACCGCTAAGACAAACGTACAAACTGAGCTCAGCTTGTCGTGAACAAGCTGATCCCCTATTACAAAATGCGTGAGAGGGATATTGCTCACCTACCACTGACAGGCTATGGAAGACCGGCAGGAAGGAACTGATACTCTCAGTGATTTTAAGAAATGCATGTTGCTGAAACCTTGGGGAACTGTTTGTGTGGCTAGGGTCATAAAACTCATGGGATACTTCAAGGGTTGAATCAGTGCCAAGTCAGGTTATCTTGACTGAACAGTGGCATTGAACACTAGATGCAACTCTTGCAAGGAAGCTTTACCCAGCCTCAATGGAAACAAATTTGCATCTGCCTAATGTAGGGCTCTGTCATTATGCTTTCTGGTCCTTGCCTTGCTGTATGGCGCCCATTCATTTCTCATACTTTCAATTGTTCTGCTTGTTTATGTGTCTGGTGCAATGCAGCTTGCTACAGGGTATGCTCTGTAACTTCCCTCTCTGCTCATGTGGCCATCCAATACTCTTAGAAAGGATGAGCATAAAAAAGGAAATGATGCTGTATGTTATGTTACAGTATTAAAGAATTAATGAGTAACTCGTATCCACTGAGTTTGACTGCATAAGGATTAATTTGATAACCAAGTTCTGGAAAAGAATCCATTAAGTAAAAACAGAGACCGGTGGGAACTAGTCCGTTGTATGGCAATGTGTGGGAGGAGAAAGGAAATGGATATGGAATATTTAAAAATGGGTCATTCCATGTACCAGAGATCTGAAGCAGCCAACAGTAGCACACTTAGCATTGCTAAAACCAGATAATCATCTTTTAATACACAAAACACAGCACACAGTACGAGCTGAATACATTTCCGACGTCACGAACAGCGATGCAGAAGAATTGATCAAGGGAGTGTGACTCGGTGGTTGCCTAGGGACCAGCGAACATGACCCACTTCCCGTCAGAGGCATATGCTGGTTTGTACGGGTAACAGGCTGATTAGGTGTTTCAGAAAGGTTGAATTTCATCACTCTGTGGAAAACCTTAGAGCAAAGTTGATTGAGAAGAAAAAGTTAGAAGTGTATACATTAAATTGGGATTTTGTTAAGAGGCACTTGCAAAATATCTACTGCACTCCTCCCACTTAATAACCAAAAAACCAACAGGGGCGTTTCTGGCTGGGAAGTTAGACATAAAAGAATAAAATCCATGGTTGATGGAAGATTTTGAAGGTTTCAGGAGAATGACACTAGAAAGGAGGGAGACCCAGTACCAGATAAAGACTGTAAAGGTGCTAGAATGGATGCAAAAAAAGGCAGAACTGTTCAATAAATACCTCACTTGCTAATAAATACTACATTTTCTGTTTGGAAAGGAGCAGGATAACCTAGCTGTGTTGAATGAGGCTAATACAGTACTCTGAAGTCAATGTTTAATGAAGCTTTGGTAATGTTTATCCTAGTAGAACTGCACTAAAAATCAGCCTGTCTGGTTAGCTGCACCAGAGAATCCAAAGAGCTAGATCTGGAAGTTCCCTGAGATTTTTGTCCTGAAAGTTTAAAAAAATATGGAATATAGGAATAAATCCAGACTTTTGAAGAAGGGCTAACCATTGAAAAATGATGACTGGGGTGGTCTATGTAGCTGTAGTGCGGTTAGTCTGATACAAGTAAGGGACAATATTACAGGAATTTTTAAGGTGAATACAATTGACAAAGACTAAAACAACAGCAGTTTAGAGGGTAGTGTAATTATTTCAGTCAGCGTAATCTTCTGTTAAAAGGAGTTTGTGGAATATTTTTTTCTTTAAGACTCAGTTTTGTTCGATAAGGGTAGATTAAAATAGGTAATAAATTTTTGTGTTTACAAGGTATTTTGCTTCATACCTCCCAGTCTTTTGATTTTTAGGACAAAAACACATTACCAGTACAGCAACTCCTAAGTGGATTAAAAAACCTCAAAACTTAAAGAAATGTCTGAGAACCACTGGCAGTAGTGAATTTGCTTCAAATAGGGATCTTTTCCGTGTGATACCACGGAGACTTGGAAACTGTCTTATTCAGCATTTTAACCAACAGTTTGGAGTAAACCTAGATGCTGTTCGCTAGAGGCATAAAGATTGCTGCGGTTTTAGATAATAGGACTGTAACCTCAGTTTGGGTAGCAAGCTGGATCCTTGTTAAGACAACAACGCGTTTTAATGCCAAATCCAAATAAGCTCAGAAATGGATATTTGAATTGGAATAAAATTCCATTTGAACAGTAAGGGTAATTAATTAGCCACTGCAACATACCAAAAGGAGATAAACCTGATCAATTCTCCCTCTCTTGACTAACTTTGATAAAGGCTGTGGTGTTTTGCAGGAAGTCTTGCTTTCAGGCAAATGCACGTTACCGGAATAGCTGGGTAAAGCATCCCAGGCTGTGGCACGCAGGGTAATGCAGAGCGACCCAGTGGCATGTCTGGCCTTGAACTGTACCAAACTGATTTTGTGCAGCATTATGAGAGGAGGAGTGGAAGAGGCAGATGAGGCAGAGGGTCAGGATTGAAGCAAAGCTTGCAAAAAGAGGAAAAGCTTGAACAAGCAGTTTCCAGGTAGAGACAGGATATTCGAATTGCATTTATCCAGCAGGGAGGCAGTGAAAGGATTAGAAAGGGAGAAGTGGTGAAAAGTGGTATAAATCTCGCATCATCCCCAACTGCTTAGCTCCCTCCTCTGCTTTGATTTCTGGCTCATGAGCAAAGATTTTCACTAAAATCCTGTTTCTGTTCCTTTTAGAGTCATGGGAACAGCTTGATTACCAGTAGTCAGCACTGAGTCCTGGCTCCTTGTGCTGTTGCATCGTATCCTTTTGTGCTGCCCATACCTGTGTCAGAACTAACACCAAGACAGGTTGGGGATGACCCTGATTTGTCTGTCTCTAGAGCAAAACAAGCACCGGGTGAGGAATGCTGAGATATTTGACAGTTCAGGTATGCCAGTCTCCAGGCTCTCGGACAGGGGCTAACTTGCAGTGATTTGTTGTTGCCATAAATAGGGGTGTTCACACGCTAGCGAGCTGCCCGTGATGGCGTGTAATTACAAAGGTCACAAGTCTGTGAGTCTGTCTGGATCTTGTGTGTTCACTGTCGCAGTATCAGAGACTTGTCTATAGTTTCCTCTCAGGCTGAAGATCTTTAGGTTCTGTAAAGGCATTTGTATGGGACAAGTGGACATCACATAAATACTGTATATGACTCAGCTGTTGCATGTTGTCTTTGATATGGAGGAGGCTCATAACTTAATGGAGTGTGAAGAGATGCTTATCTAGCTCATTTTGCTCATGCTGAAAGATTAGCTCCTCTAAAGTGAGAGTGTGTACATGTTACTGCTAGGATTTTTGCTTTCTTTTTCTGAACACTTTACAGTAAGGGTAGAGCAAACGCTGCTCTGGAGTAAATGGTAAATACAATACCATACTACAGAGCTTCATTGACTTGTAGTGACTGAGCCCTAAATCCAGCAAAGAATTTCAGTATTGCTTATCCTGGAAGCAACAGGAATGGTTATTTAAGCTATTCCACTGGCTTAAACCCATCGGTAGCCCACTGAATGTTAATGGCATGCTTCAGTGGCCTGGAAGAATTAGTGAATAAGCAAATAACACACAATTTAAAAATGTTTTTAATTTAATTGTATTACAGCTTTTTCTTTGACAAGTTTTTGGCTTTAATCACGGGTGGTAATGCCGCTTCAAAGATACTGGAATGTCTTGTGAGGCGTTTTTATAAAAAATTGATACTGAAAACGTAAGTTTGCAGGCCTATTAGGGTGTTCAATTCAGCAGTTGGGAAGGGAGATACGTGTTCGTAAGCCGTGAAATATCAGATCACAATTAGCAAGGTTCCTCTGGGCTTCACCTAAAGCAAGTTACATTGAGCTGGATGGGAGTCTTGGGCTGAAATTGCTCCTGTGCTTTTGTTGAGGATGTAGATGTTGTGAAGCAGTGTGAAGCCAGTGGGTTTTGCCGAGGGACCGGGAGGTGACACATTTGCTATTGGTACACCGAACAGGTAAGTTTTAATTCAGAGCTCTGAGACCTTTCACAAGTACAACCTCCATGTTCTTGTTAGGCTTCTTGAAAACATTAAGATCCTTTGCACACCCCACTTCTTAATAAGGACTTCATTTGTAGGCTTCAAGCAAGCTCTTCCTCTTTCTTCTTTTGAACAATGCTATGAACATTTAAAGGAAGAAAAGAAGGCATGGGTATCTACCACAGTGGAAATGAGTGGCTTAGACTGTAAGATGGGCAGGCTTAGATGGTGAAGGTGCAAGACCTTCAGAGAACATCACAGTTTTACAAAGCATTGCACCTCAAAATGGGTGAAGCTATCTAGGAGGACCAAGGTAGCCAGTGCTATGTGTTCTGCAGCTACACCAAGTCATAAGAATAATTTTGAGAATGTAGTCTTCTTAATGTATTTTGTGTGTGTGTCTCTCAATGTGTGTTATATCTGTAGTTGTTTATATTTACATAAAGACATCCATGTATATGTGTATATTTAATAACAGGGACTTTTCATTTCTGTTCCATTTCTACAGTTTCTAAGAGGCATTCGTCCTAATTTCAGTTGCTCGTTCTTGCGTGCATTGAAAAATACTAAGAATCCCTCACTTCCTAAAATAACTTCCAGCATTTAAAACTTGGTCTATATAGAACATTTCTAGAGTTCAGTTCATCTGCATGCATACTACTCATATCAAATTTAAGTCTGCTCAGCCCTTTTACTGCTCCAAAGATAGACTTCTTGTTACAACAACTTCAGCAGTTGTTGCCGTGGCTGATATCAGGTGAGTTGTCAAAACGTACAGTTTTTCCTTGTCACTTAATAATTTCTTCTTAACTGTTTTTCTGGGTTCAAGCAAATCAAACTTGACCAGATACTACATTGCATCCAGCGCATCTGCATGACGGCTAATACTCTAATTTTTCTTTCCCTTCTGTTTCTGCAGTAAATGGCTGCTAGACCTCCCTGATGGGTCTTTTAAAAAGTGGAAAAGGTCAAATATGTGTACAGAGTACTTCAAAATACAAGAGAAATTAATCTACAACATTATTCAGTTGAAGAGAAGTTGTATTGTTTGTAAGCACTTTCACTCAGGGCATGCAAGTCCCACGCTGGAACAGAGGTGCCACAAGGGCAGTATTGTTTGTGAGTGCTGGTGTAAGTATCTGTCCTTGCTGCCCCAACACCCTGGAGCAATGCAGAGGCAATTGCAATGCTGCAGGCAAATTGCTTTTTGCAAGCAATTCAGCTGCTGCTCATGAGAAACAGAACTGCAGTAGCAGTTTGACTGACTTTCATATAAATGAAGCGTGGACAGAAGACGTTTCTGGTGGGGTTCTGAGTCCTGATGATTTCACACTTCCGCACTGCCCTGTGCAGATGCCAGGGTACTGATCTTGAATGTTAGCCCAGAATTCCCAGAGGGCCAGTGCTCAGTGCTAGATGCAAGTTATGAGACTTCTACAGATGGCTGCAAGGTGGTTTTTAAGGCACTTTGGGAATGTGAGAGCTGGCACCAAATTTATTTTGGAATGTAGTCCGTCAGAAAGATGTGATGTAAAACAGATTTATGTGAGCTGTTACAAGTTAGTACAATATTAATCTGGTTTAATTAGTATCATCCAATGTAAAGAGAGGTTGTTTTGTGGTTTCTCACTGCTTTTTATGAAAGTCTCTGAAACACAACAAGCCATAACACTGTTTGGAGATGAGCTTCATTTGTATGCTGGATAGTGTACAAAGAGAAGACACTTAAAGAGCTGCCTTCCTCACTGGTGTGAATGGTACAATTTCACTGGAATTATGACCGCTTAACTGACAGTAAACTTGATCAAAAAACTGGTCTAGCAAACCTTCGTACATTTTGGGCCTGATCCAAGGACCAGGCAGGGAACTGGAAATACTTTTACCGATCAGTGGTCTGGGTCAAACCCTCTATGAAAACCATTTTCTTAGCTCAGTTGTTATGGCTTCATGTGTCCTGTAAATTAGTAGGAGCTGACATCTGTGGGTGTAAAATGATTTAGCAAGTGTACCTTTTGAGAACTGGGACATGGAACATTTTAAAGTTTGAAATGGTATCTTTGGTAGAAGAGGTTAAATGATGAGCATTGGAGAACTTAAGTGAAATTCAGAGCTTTGCAAAGGGTTGGCAGGAAGAGAATGCTTTTCTGTGGCAGAAAATCTAAATCAAGATAAAATTTTGTGTCCCAAAGCATCATCCAAATCACACACTGCAGCTTGCTTCTCTTTCTGGTAATGCTATTTGACATACTGTCAGCAACACCAAGTATGTTTTTTCCCTTCCTCACCCTGTATGTGTCAACACATTTACAGCTGTGATTAAGAATCCTCTGTTTCACGTTTCATATGTTTTTGGATTACATTACACTGAAATGAGCCAGTCTTCATCTAATAGTGCTATACTGTGTGTACATCCCATTGCTTTTCCATAATAAAAGAGCTCTGAGAATGAACCATAGAATAATAGAATCATGTATGTGCACAGCCAGGAAGAAGGTTGATGAGAAAGCTGGAGATGAGTGTAGCTGAGCAGGAGTTAACTCCTACAGTATGTTGGATAAATGCCATAAATGTATTCACAAATTCTTTCAATTTTGGAGGGAGGTCGGAGGGTCTCTAATGTGACAAGTGAAGATTTACTGCCATCTACCGTGCAGCTGAACACCAGTTATGCATAACACATTTAAAAAAAAATAAAAATCAGGTTAATGTATATTGTTTTGAAGGGGGATATGGGTTAGGATTTAAGCTGTTATTCCAAACAGACAGTGGGGTTTGAAATTCTGCTTCAGCGACAGCAGGGCGACGGCCCAGGGCAGAAGCCGGTGCATTAACTTTCGGATTGTGTGCGTGACCAAGTGGCCAGGTACAGCCCTGGGCTTTCCCACAGGGGGTTACAGGTACAGATGCCAGAGGTTTCCTTAAAGATGTTGTCCTTCAAGCACTAGAAGAACTGCAGCTGTTGGTAATGGATCTGACTTTTATTATCTTCATGAAGTAGGTAATTAATCTTAAAAAACCTACTGCGGGTGGTATCTCTTAGCAGATTTGTTACTAAATAGACTCTTTCCCAGAGGTAGGGGTTCCTTGAAATTTCTGCATGTTTGTTAAAGGAAAAGGCAAACACTGAGTGGGAAATAGTTAAAAAGTGTCTCAATGCCATGGCAGGGAGGGGAACCTAGAAAGTAGATTCTTGCTAGTTACTGCCCTCCTGCGTGTAACGAGGAGCCTTTTGAACTTCTCTCACACACGTTTTGCCATGATATGTGACTTGTTACTGCAACATAAATCTCTACTTAGTACATAACTGAACGGGCTTCTGAGCACGTGCATCCTCCAACTGGGGCCACAGGTCCCTTCATACGGGCCAGGAACACATCCCCACAGCCCTTCGGGTTACTGAATTCCTGTGCCGCTCCCAGGCCAGCTGCCTCCCTCCTTAAACCTGCTTCGGGCTCTGCCCTGCCTCCTGTCAATGCAGGCTTGTTCCAAAATTTGGAAGATGCAGTGACCGGTTAGGGTGCCTGTGCCAACTGCTGAATCCATACCAGCTCACTGCAGTGCCCGCCAGCGGAGAGGAGCAAGCGGGCGTTTGGATGTGTGTTGCCGTTCAGACTTTCCTGTTGGGATCTTTGTTGTGCTTCAAACTTTTGCTAGACAGGTCTTTGTAATCTAACAGAGAGGTGAAATGGTCCTCCGGTACTAATGCACGTTTTCTTTACATGAAAAACGTGCATTTCTTTTAAGAATGAATTAATCTTAAAATTATTTTTAAGAATCAATTAAGAATTGGCTTTAAGGCAATTCTAGGCAATGGGGAAGTTGCAGTGAAATGATCAAGGAACTCAAGCTGTTGTGAAATCCTTTTCTCTCCCAAGCACAGAAGCCCCCAGTTGTCTTTTCATATGTCTTCACCTATTTAGGTGCGATGTTATTTGGGATCAAAACTTAAAACCTAGTTTGATAGATAGAAAAAAGCCCCATAGGTTTATATTCGTGCACTTCAGGCAAGAATTATTTAGGGAAGAGTCAGGAAGGGTTCTTTTACCTTTTGCTTCTTGCAAGATTGTAATTTCTTCTGAAAAATTCCTATACGTAGGCTTGCAAATGGTTTGGTGCAGTGCCTTGCAGCGTTTTGGCAGTGAGGAGTTTTAATTTTGTGCTGTTCAGTATTTTTCTGCTGTGGTGCTGGTCTTATTACAATGGTGTACTACTACAGCTCTATCGCACCTAGTTTTTATGGTAAAGGTGCAGTAAATTCTGATAGTAATAGTGCTAATTATGTCAGGAAAACAAACAGTGCCGGCATTAGAGAGGAGCCCTTTTTCACACTTCTAAGACACCATTACAGAGAGGTGAAGTTTCTTATTAAATTGTCTGAAAAAAATTGCATCTCTCTCCTCTTACCCTTTCTGCCATGTTGTGTAATCACCTATTTATCATTTGTCTAGCAATTTGCTACAATTAGAAAAGATTTCCACAAGGAGAAAAATGTCTGTTTTCTAACTGAGGCTGCTCCCCTCTCCTGTAGACGCAGATGTGCTCTTTGTAGTCTGGGAAAAATCAGTCACTGAAGCTCTGATCCATACTTGTGTGTGCATGTCAGTTGTTAGTTTAATTTCTCCTAATTCATTATCAAATTTCTTGATAGATCACTCCTGAGGTCTGTATATAAAGCATGTTAAAAAAAAAAACAACAAAAACAAACCGCTGTTTCTAGAAAACAGATTCTGGGAGACTAATGAAGTGTTCAGATTGTCAGGAAGGATGCTGTGGAAAGAAAAATTTTCTGGCTTGCTTTTCAGAGCTCTGCTCAGCATTATCATACTTAAGGCTTTTTGCTGCAGTATTGGAGTTCAGTGTGAAACCATACAGTAACTATTATGTTATTAGTAGCGTTTGCTCCTAGTCTGTCAAAGGAACATCTCAGGGTGCCTACTGTAAGTAAGTTCCTAACATAATAGTAGGTCTCATGCATTTTCAGATTATAAGTGAGCAGGATGTACTAGAAATACCACTGTATCATTTTTGCTGGATTACTTAAAATAGTCCTACTTAAAATTGACAGATATTTTTATGGCGTTTGGGGTTTTCACATTCAAAACACAGTAGTGTGGAATTCATTCATTTGGGGAGAGGGATCTTACAGCATCTGCTCATCTTTTCTCCCTATCTGTACACTCTGCTGCTCTAAAACCTGCGGTCCCCTGGAGCATATTGGGGTTGCAAGATCCAGATGTAGAAGAGGGACAAGGATTCTTTCCCCAGTGGAATTTGGCTTTTTGGCAGGCGCTATAGGCAGACAGGTGTGGGCAACTTTGGAGCTGGCTTTAGGTCTGTCACTCGATAGGGCTGCTAATGAGCTGCTTTATGCTTCCTTGCTGTAGTGGATGATGTTGTAATTCCGAGGATGGTCTCGGGTTTCCTTCTGGGAGCATTGTCCACAGCTCCTCAAGAGATCTCTGCACAGGATCTTTCATGGAGCTGTAGTTAAAGTCTTTTCTGATGCTCACATACAGTTACTCTCGCAATAAATCGGAGTGCCCACCCAGATACTGGTATGCTCAAGCATAATGCGCTGAATTACTTTCTTCATGCCTGGTGGGAGGGAATTCCACAGCGTAATTGGCTGCACGGAGCACCGAGCAGGACCAGAGCGCGGGGCACCGCTGTGCCTTGCAAATGGCGAACGGCCCCTTTACGGTCAGATGCACAGTGTGCGAGAGCCTGTAACGAGCCTAAACGCTGCCCAGTGCAAATGTATGGGAGTTTTAGAACTGCAGCCAGTGCCTGTAGTGGAAAAGAAGCTAGGGGAGCAATTTAAAGCATCCCAACCGGATCTTGATCCGTTTGTACGGTACCCTTGTCTTGCAGTTTATTCTGAATATGTGTTTGAGAAGCGGATTAAAATGAAGTCCGTCTTTGTGTAAATATATTTTAATTATATTGAAAAAATTATTCTATCACTGGTGTAACATGTTGATGCACAGATTTTTGGACTAAATCTTGTATTGTAAGTGCACTGAGGCTCCCATGTGAACATTAACAGCATCTTCTCAGATCTCAAATACGTTCCAGCAAACTCCCGGTGGAGGGTGCGTCTGTACTGCTGAGATCAATAAATATTTTATCGTTGGCCGAGATGAATGGCAGATCAAGAATACAGCCTGCAGTGCTTTCTGTATTTACCTTTACTTTCCAGTAAGTTGAAAGCCATGACAAAACATACTGGACGTTAATTTTTTTTTTTTTTTTTTTTTTTGTTTTCTCAGAGTTTGAAAACCTGACCAAATATGTGTCATCTCTGAAATGCAGCTTTAGACATAAAGCCAAGATTTTGCATATTGAGGGAAACGTTTTTCAATAACCATTTTTATTCATTTTTTACCATTTTTCACTTTTATACAAGGGTGTTTTAAAAGAAGATGGCCAGCTACTTGAGCATTGTGTTTTGAAAAAAACAAAACACTGGTGTTTTGTTTGTAATCTTTTTACCTTGGGACAAAGAAAAACAATCAATGAAAAGTTTAAAAGATTTGACGTCTTTTTTAGTGTGTACATCTATCTGTTAGAAAGTTTTTATGTGAGTAAATAGTTTTCAGCTGGGAAAAAAGGAAGATCCAGTTTATTTGAAATACCCCCAGATCTGCCTGTATTTCTAACAAGGTTCCCCAGGTGTCTTCTGTGGGTTTGTTTTTAAGCGTATGAAAAGCTGTTGTGAACTCCTCACATGCTTTTTCAAAGAAAGTAATTATGTTCAGATATGTATAATTCCTGCATATGACTGTCTGTGTCTATGGGAAGGTATAATCAGATTCTCTTGCAATCACAAGCTAAGACCAACAATGTGTAAAGGCGAGCACACAGAAGGAATCTGACTTAGGTGTGCATCCTCCTCTTGACATACACTAGACTTTTTAAATGACACATGAAATATTTTAAGTATCTCTGAGTAGTTCCCCACTGCTATACTTCTCTGTGATTATTTGGCTGCTTGCTTTTAGGCACTGGGGAGAAGGGAAATATTAGAAGAGGAGATCTGAAGATGGAGGGAAAAGGGGTGTTAGGTTTCAGTGCAGAGAGCATTGCACTCAGGAGGAAGAGGGACCAAGTGAGCAAGTGGGCCCCAAAGGTGATAAAGTGGGAAGGAAAAGAGCATTGCCAGTGCTGTGATGAGTTTGAGGGTAAGGACTAAGAACGTAGCCTTCATGCCGCAGGACCTACAGAACCATTTGAAGAGGGGGAACATACATATGTGCAGGAGCTCTCTCGTGGGTTGAAGGGGTGGGGGCCATACAAATGTTATGAAGGGATGAGTATCCCAATATTTGAGACAGGAGATGCATGTTGAAGTTCTAGCTGTAACCGGAAAGGAAAAAGACATAGATAGAGAAGCAGCAAAATTTGACCACCAGATGCTGGAGGGGAGAGGAGAGGACCTGTAAGGTTAGCAGGGTGGAAAAGAGGACAAGCAGGCAAGAGGGGGGCCAAGAGCAGGTGAAGCCACAAAAGATACCTTCTCAGAGAAGGGAGATGGTCAGAAGTGTGAGAACCTGCCAGAACATCAGGGGAGATGCACCAGCAGTTCGGTTTTGTCTGGATATTTGTTGAAACTATTTTTGGGTCAGTTAGGGAATATGCACCTTGATCTGATACCATTTTCTACCCGCTTACTCTCATACTGTTTATCTATCCCTTGCACAATATGAAGCAATTCATTGGTCTTTCACTCAATCCAGAGAAAGACAAGGAGAAGGCAAGTGCATGGGCTTTCCCCTTCCTCCTTTTGTCCCCCCTTCCTCTTTCTGTCCGCCCCTCCTCCTTTTCCTTTCTTAATACTATGAAAAAACTTCATCGCAGAGGGCGACTGAGGCTCCTCTTGAGTTTGTTACATTCTGAAGCCAGACATCCCCATCTAGTGGTTGTTGCACCTTCACTCACCGAGTACCTGTTCAGGGAGAAGGATGCCTTGCGCACATGTACAGCAGTAAGACCAGTTGTAGCCCCCCTGTTACCTCAGTGTTTTCCTTGTGGATGTCTTAAACTGCTCTGAGTATAGCATAAAGTACTTACAAATTTTGTCCAAAAAGAAAATTTTTTTACTACTTGTAATTTGCATGTGGAAAATAATTTGCTGTTACATTGAAGGGAGTTATTTTACTACTGCTTCTGACACAGCAAATGCACATGAAAATGTTTGTCATCATAACTGTATGTAGAGTGAGAAAATAAAGCAGGATCAGGTTTGTTAACAACGAAGTGACAAAAAGAACTGGTTACTAGACAGTACTTTGTGAATGAAATTTTTACATTAAGGTAAAATCACTGGGAGCTTGTAGCATGTATAATAATGCAGAATCATATTTCTGCTGCACGTAGTCCTTTGTGACCTTTCGGAGAAAAACATAATCACTTGTTTTTCTTGTTGGAGTCCTGCTCCCGACAGGTTTCATCATAACTCACTGGGTTTTGTCCCATGTTGCTGATGGGCATTGGTGGTCGGCTGTGAGCTGGGAGCCGTTCAAGGCTGGTGTTTGAGATTTGTCCTGCTGAGGGACGCAGAGCAGCTGTACGGCCCTTCCTGGCTGCAAACGAAACAGTGCCAACAAACGTGGTCAGGCTGTCATGGCCTAAGATGGGGAGACATTTTTAGGACCCCTGGGACTAGAGAGGGAAACAAGAAGGGAAACCCCCCTGTTACACAAAGGCAAACTCAAGGCGTGAGCCAGGTTGGCGATGACAAACCCCCGGCTCCTTCTCCAGTGCTTTCTCTGCCATGGGGTCCCCTCCACCTGCGGGCAAAGAAATCTCTGGTGGACTTGACTGCAGGAATGGAGCCAGAGTTTTCTATTTCTCCTCAATCTTGACCTTTTAATTCCTTTTGCTTCTCTTCTTGAAGGCCCTTTTGCTTTCTCTATGTAGATACGTATTCAGAGATTGCAAGATAAGTTGTTGGATCATTCTCCCTCCCCTGAACTAAAAACTCTGAAGAGCCAGATGGTATTTGCTTTCTGTCAGGTAGGGCTAAAGTGTAGCCAAGCTTACAGCTGCCTTTGGAGCTTTCGGGAGGTACTATCCACACAGCTTCCCCCTTCCGATACCCAGCGCCTGTCACAGCACCTGGGAGTAAGTATTTTCTTGCTGTGTAAACTGAGTGCCGAGTTTCTCCATCTGCAAATCTGGGTTGGTTCTTAAATGTCTGAGGAAAAAATTGCCCAGAGGCAGCTCCTGTTACTGATCAGGATCTGGGCTGTAAGGGGAAGGAGAAGGCGGGTGTTTATCCCTTCTTCTGCAGTGGGCAAACTTCCTCAGAAACGCCTGGCTGAGTACTGGGTGCAGGAGCTGGTGTCCACACGAGTGAGTTGCTCACCCGTGTTCATTGCTGGAGATGACAGCAAGAATACTCAGCTGAAATTCTGAGAACTTGCTGCACTTCCACCTTCCTCAAATTAGTATTTTTAACGTGTGTTTTATATAGTCATTTTTCGTAAGATCTCTTTAGTGAAGTGTCCTACCCAGGCACTTTCTGTTCCCATAGCAGAAGCAGAACTGGTTCCACATTACATCTGCTTCCCCCCGCCCCGCTCCTGTAAGTTGTTAATGACTAAAAAGCCATGGGGTGGCAGTATTAGCCAGCGAGCGGCTCAAGTAGCTGCTGAGCTAAATGCAAAAGTCCAGGTAGGAGAGATTAGAAATGACAAGTTTCTTTATATGGAAAAAATGCATCGGTTTGTATTTGAAGAGGCTGTGTTTAACTCTGCCCCATATATGTTTTGAAAAATCTTTTAAAAACAATTATAACTAATGAAAAGATATAATGCATTACAACGGGTTGGTAGTTGCAGGTAAGGCTTTTGAACCTGAAGGTTGTCTTTTCTGTGCACAAGCTCAACCAGAAAGCGAAAGGGCTTCCTCTGATTTTATGGTCTAAATGCAGTGAAACACCAAAAAGTCCAACCAAACAAAAACCCCACCAATAAGAAAATAATGAACTTTCTCATTATATCAGATATAGGAAGATAGTTACTACCCCTGCAATTACTACCAAGAGAGGTGAGGTTTTTTGAAGGACTTGGCAATAGCCAGCTGGTGTCATTGCTTTGTTGTTGTGGAAGGAGTTATTGATGCCCAGAGCTTAGACCTGACCTTCAGTTTTTAAGCAGGATGGTGACCTTTTTACGCTAATTCCTTCAAAAGCAGAAGTCTTAATTTGTAATCTCAAGATTTTTTTTTTTTTTTAAGCCTCTATGAATGTAGAACAAAATTAACCATGTGCTAAGGATAAGAGAAACAGCTGTGCAGGAGTTCTGGGCAGTGCACTGTGAGCCCTTAGGGTGTGCTTGCCCAGGGGCTTAAGTGCTGTTTGAGCCTCATGTTGCTGAGCTGTGCACACACCTCAGGGTAACGGCATCTGGGCTTCACATCATACAGCTATTTTCATTTTCCTTTTGTTCACTTTTCAGTTAATACAAAACTCATTTATGTGTTCAGCTTCACAATTGGAAAATAGTGTTTGTGATGACCCGCTATTTAATTCTACATTTGGAAGCAGCAGACTTTAAATATCAAGGTATTTGTAATGATGTAAAACTTGCAAAACTGACTAAGAGTGCCCACTTTAGGCTCTATTTCTAGATAAGGTTGTGTTTTCTGTAATGGAAATTGTTGTTATTTTTGTCACTGTATATGGTATCAGCTCAATTATAGGCATTTTCACAGAACTGCTGTTCTTTATGTTCATGTTGTTAACTCTCAGCACTTTCTTCTAGGTTCAGGCTGGCAAGACTATGAAAGCCGCAGGCAAATTTTACTTGTTTGTAATATTCTTAACTTCACAAACCCCATCCAAATGGGAACACTTTGTGTGGTACCAAAAAAACCCCCATGATCATGTTGTTCACATCTTGCTTTCAAATTCATGAGATAATGCCACTTGTTTAAGCTTAGTCACGTCTGGGGGAATGTCAGAAGTCTGCATCACATGAGCTGCTCCTCAGATTTCCCAGCCCATATCTGCATGCTTTCCTGGGGAGAAGCAGAGTGGAGATGTTATTAAAATGGCACATCCTATACATGAGTATTGATATTTAAATCTCAGGCTTATTCCTGCCATTTTCATGCAGCATTGCACATTTACATTCAGCTGCTTCATGTGAAAATACTTTAGTGTCTTTCTTTTCTTAAGGTGTATGTATCAGATGGAAGAACATATATTCTCACTAACCATCCCGCTTCTGTTCTTGTTGACATTTTCATTTTCTGCTCAGCCCCCAGACTTACCACCTTAGGGCAGCTTTAAGTGTGCCTTTAGCTTAAATTTAAACACTTCTATCCTCTCCACTGCATGATCTGTTTATAGACCTGGTGTTGCTTGCCCTCCTTCCCTCCTTGGAGATCAGGAGGCCAAGAGGGCTGTTGGCACATCTTTGTTTGTGCTTCGTGTCAGCAGCTTTCTGGAGAGCAAACATAGCATGCGATGGGCAGGGGAAGCGCCTGATACAATCTGGCTTTGTTCCCTGCTCTCTCCCGCCTTCGTGGTGCGGGTGATAAATGCACTACGTACAGAACCTGGAGATGCTCCAAACTGGGCAAATCATTGTGCCTTTCCTCCTCAGCATCACTTTTGGATGCTCAGTTGCCGCTGTACTTACCACGCCAGCTGTGCAAACCCTAGAGAGACTGAGAGATGAGGAAGCAAAAAGGCTGGCAGCAGTGAAGCACTGGGCTGTCTTACGCCTCGCTGTCAGGAGACTTTTATTCAGGACAAAATCTGCTCAGTGTGTCCGACTGCTCCAGGGGAAGGTGTTGGCTCTGTTCCCAGGTGGTCTGATCCTGTTTCAAGGGTCAGAAATCGATTGGCACTGCTTCCCAAGGCCTCGAGCCTGTGCTTTGTCCATCCCGTCCCCCCAGTCCCTCCCCCGTGGCGCACATGGAGTTGGACACCTCGCATGTGCCCATATAGGGAAGGGTGTAACTATCTTGTTGACATCGGCTAATCCAGCCAGGCATGCACAGGGGCAGCAGAGTGTGATGCTCACATGTAGCGTGGCAGATGGCACTTGGGACTGGCTGTCTCCATCACACCCCCCAAGACTGACATACAAGACAGGGAAAGAGCTTTTTTTGCGTACCTCTGCATGCTCCCAACAAAGCTACTGAAGAGCTGGGCTGTGGTAGCCCCAGGTGTTGAGCCAGTCATTCCTAGAGGAGAACGTTAATGCATCTTTCCTGTGCTGCAAATTAACGGCAGCTCTGCAATACTTTCAATTTGTACAAAATCTGTGCGTTGTACTAGGTGAAAATAGCTGAGCAGTGCAAGAAGTCTTGCAGTAAACACTGTCCTGTATCAGTGAAAGCCTAGCTGACCATATCCGTATTTTCCAGATGTATGGCCAAATGGGACAAAAGCCGACTAAATGCTTTGTTACTGCGTTTTCATCAATGACATCTTAGGTATCCCTCTTCAAGTTATCCATAAGCTAACAGTGGAGTGGGCAGTAGGGCTTATTGTTTATATTATTCTCTTTCAAACTCCAGTGATGAATGGAGGCTTTGCCTTCAGTAGGCAAGTCGGGGGGTGAAAGCATCTGAAAGTATTACTGACAGAGACCACAGGCCAGAAAACCTGGCCGAAGGCTTACTGAATCTGGTGAGAGAAAGAGACTTCAGGACTGCTCTGTTGTGCTGGTGTATTTTAGGTAATCCAATTAGGTAATTCAAAACCTATGAAATCTATGGAAACTGCTCAAGATCTCTTTATAATTGTGTTTAATGTTTACACTATCTTCAGCTGCTGTCCCATCCACCAGACTGTTTCCCTGTGTTTCCCAGAAAGTGAACCACTGTATTCACTGTGGACTACAATACAAAACCCAGTAGGAATGACAGAAAAGTAGGAAAAAAGTCATTAAAGCAGGTAACTGTCCTCTGCCCGTAGGTGGCAACCAGCCAGCAGCAGGGCGGAAGGCCAGCATTTCTCTGCAGTGAAAGGTCCTTGGCCCACGTTGCACGCATGGGCGACTGGAGGTTCACTGGTCCTATTTAAAATCTAACTGTTTTCTCTGCTAAATCATAATTTCTACAGAGCTAAAATACTTGTGTTGAAGTATTTGATTAGCGCAGTAGTGGAACCAGCTACAGAAGAAGAGTGGATGGTGGACGAGCAAATGATGGTGGATGAGCAAATCCTGCACACTTCCTTCTGGGCATTTGGAGGTTTGTGCTCGCTTGTCATCTCAGCTCGGTAGAGGTTGTCTTGACTAGAAAGGACCATTCAACAATCGAGTCTAACCTTAGGTGTAACAGAGGTGTCTCATCCTGTGACACTCAGAGGGTGCCTTGACCCTCCCAAAACCAGTTTTTACAGCTCATCCCAGGAGGTCTGATGCCAGGGAGCAGGAGTGACCCTGACACTGGCAGCAGCACTACACTGTAGTCTGGATAGTTCACATCGGCAGTTAGATTTGGTGCTGCCAATCTCTGAAGCCTTACTCTCTACAGACACTTGGGCAACTAAAAAAAAAAAAAAGTTAGAAATGCTGATATCTAACAGCAGTTGCACCCATAATCCTAGAAGACTCTATGGTAAGGTTTGTCACTGTTTCTTGATGTCATGTTAAAATGTATTTATGAACTTTGAATGGGTTTGCTAGTGGTCCTTCAAAAATATCCATGTCCAGGCACCCAAAAATTTTGGAATCACAGTTCTGTGGAGTATTTCTGGTCTTTATTAGTTGAGATGTAGACATATAAGACAGATGTTCAGCTTTCCTGTCCGTCATAAAGAAGTTGTAGATGAAGTTGTCTGATTCTAGTCCCAGTAAAGAAACTGGTTTGCTATCCTGGGCAAATCAGGCTGTAATGCTGGCTGCAAAAAGATTTGTAGCTGGAT
The DNA here is from genome assembly GCA_013400535.1 of Scopus umbretta. Lineage (NCBI taxonomy): Eukaryota > Metazoa > Chordata > Aves > Pelecaniformes > Scopidae > Scopus > Scopus umbretta. Next base: position 2,070 of record VZTL01042276.1, on the reverse strand, counting down.
TTTTTTTTTTTTTTAATAATCTATTAGAATATTACTGTATGGAGAAGGATGAGAGCTCAGGAGGAGCTACTGGCTACGAGTAAAAGCAGAAGAAATACATGTGAAGTTTTCTGCATGAACTGTGAAGACAGCTTCTTTATGTCTTCTTTCTTGGGGGAAGAAAACACTGCTCTGTTTTACTGCGTATGTTGTCATAAAAGTTGAGATGGATATAGCAAGCTCCTTTAAAAGAACTTACTTAATTGTTATAGAAGTACAGGAATTCTTACAGCCACAATTCTGTCTGTCTGCCAGCATCTCATTTCTTAGGGTATTATAGAAAGCATGACTATAAAGCTAATTTTTGTGGAATATGGAGATAAGCTTCTTCCAACCCCCACCCTGTAGATGGTGGTTTATACCAGGAGATTTTCAGGCTCATGTTCCATCCAGACATCAGGATGTCTCGTTTATTCAGTAATCTTCTCTGAGTGGGGATGCTTCCATATCTGTAGACCTCTGTCCATTTTTTTTTTTTTTTTTTTAATTCTGCTGTTTAAATATTCAAATGGATCCGTCACATCCCTGCTTGGCTTGCATTGATGCATCTGACTTTTCGGGATGTTTTCCAAATGACGTACTGATGTTTTTTGTAACAGTAATACTATGATCCAGAAGCTCCGGAGATAGGGGCAGAATCTGAAATTTTTTGTGCTTGCTGTAATAAAAAGATTTTTAATGCATTAAGAGATACCAGAGTCCAGAGATTATGCTACGCAATTTATATGAAAATATTGACCCTCTGATTGTTTAGGCATGACCTTAGAAAGTCATGCCTGAACAATCCCTAAGTAGAGCGTTAGAGAGCAAAATTTCCTGAAAAGCTGCACCACAGGACTTACAGCTCCTCATCAGGTATACTATTGCCTTTGACTCAATGATTTCTCTCCAGGTGTGCTACCTGCTCAGTTAAAATTTGTTCTCAGCTGCATTACTTCATCTTTGGATTTTTTGGGGTTTTTTTGGTGATACAAGTGGTCTGAATGATTTCTCCCCCCGCTCCCTTACCCTGGCTAGTACTGAAAGACTGCCAGTGAGCCTTTCTAGTCTCACCAGCTCCGGGAAGCATCATATTGCCTTAGCAGAGGGCATCGGGCGGTTGGGAGACCTTGCCTGTGCCTACGAGGTGGGTATTGAGACTAGAACATCGTTCCTGCCTGAAAACAATGCAGAGGCTGCCAGCTGAACTTCAACCAGTTGAGAGGCTTCGCTGCCTCTCTCTCAAGTGGATTTACTTTCAAAAGTAACATTATTTTTGGTCACTTTTAATTAAGGTGGCAAAAAAGACTGGAAAGGCGCATAATAGCAAGTGTTAATCGATTTATTCTGAATGGATGGTCTTTCCTCAGGGGGGAAAAAAGATTAGCCGCTGGTTGGTTTCTTTTTTTTTCTTCCCTCAACCCCCGCAGCTCAGCAGATAGATGAGGCGAGGACGTGCCACGGGGATGAGATTTGCCAGATTGCCTGGAACGCTGTTGTTTTGGGGCAAGTTCTTTCCCTGGGTGTGAAGCGAAACACGAGTATCTGATGACAGACGAAAATGCAGGTTGAGGAAAAACGCAGAGCTGAGAGTGTGAATCTCTTCCCTCTCCAGAGAGATCAGCGAGCACGCAGCCGGTGTGCTAGGTAGCGTTTTCTGGAATCAAATCACCCGTGTTACTCGCCTCGCCTTCCTTCGTCGTTGGCCCGCTCCGCCTCGGTGGAAAAAATGCAAGTCCATCTGCTGACACAGCCCAGTTGGCCGGCCCTGCCCGTGCCGCCGATTGGGCAGGCAGCTGCAGGCAGGGAGCAACCTGCAGCGTTCAGTCACAAGCCATATGCGGGCAGCGGTGAGGATTAGCTCTGTTCCTGGCCGGAAAGGTCCCAACGCGGTTCCCAGGCTGAACTTGCCATATGTGTTTCACATGATTGTCCTGAGGGTGACATGAAATGGAGAGTTCGGATTCAAGTGAAAGTTGGTTTGTGTTTCTTCATCCTGTTTAATGTAACGCAGATGCAGAGGAGAGCGTGAGGGCGTCTGTGCCGGGGGGG
>VZTL01042274.1:94343-111197 GCA_013400535.1 Scopus umbretta | reverse complement strand
AAAAAAAAAAAAGCAAGCAGGAAAATTCATAGAGGATTGCCCCAACAGAGCTAGAAAATGGTGTGTTCTGCATGCAGCCTCTGATTTAGAAAGACCCTGAACTTTAGATTGTCAGAAGATGGGAAAGTAAAATATAGGGGAAATCTTTCTGTATTCATCTTGTTTCTTCTTCCTCCATAAGTCACTTGGAGACAAGAGAGTTGGTTAGATGGCTTTTTGGTCCAATCTAGTGCAGCAGGTCCTACCTAACAACTTTCTCTCAAAAACAAGATTCAGAAATCTGGCTCAAAATCTCGTCCTGGATCTTTCACTGTTTATTTCCAGTGTACTTGGTTTTATTTCAAATATTGACATCTCATCTGGTATCTTTTAAAATAGATACATTTCGTCTATTGTATCAGCTGCACTTTAACCTCAGTGTTAGAAATTCCCTTATCACTGATAGTACTGAAGAGATAATGTCCTTGATGAAGGTTTTACACAGTCTTTCTTATGAAACAGGCTCTTATTACTGAAGCATAAACAGGTTTTGCTTTTATGGATGTAATCTGTTGCGTGTTTTCTGTGTGACAACATGAGAAAGAGAAACAGGGAGAGAGAAAATTGTAGGAACTTTTTCATCTTGTTGCAAAGAAATCAGACTTTCAGAGCAAAGGACAGTGGTGTTTTTGTGTACTGACAACAGCAGTATCACTTCGAAGCCCTACAGAGAATATTCCTATGCTGAGGACTCAATTAGCACATTGGTTTACCTTAGCAGCAGCAAGGTACTCAGCTCTTGGGCTGAGGAATTAATCTTCTCAAGGCTTTAAAATATTGTTAAAAATAAACCAAGATCACTTAAAACATCTTTTCAGGTGGTGGTTGTAATCTGCTCTCCTCTGCATCTAGTGTCCAGGCCTAATTGCCTTGTATGACCTGGTGATGAATTGGTCTTATGAATGGTGCTGTGCTTGGATTACTTTGCAACTGCTAACCTAAATATTTGCAGGGAGGATTGCCCTTCTTACAGGGCCTGCTTTGTATTGTGTGGAGTTGTTAAGATTGAGATACCTTAATGTAATTGATACAGCAACACGCAGACGTGCCTACTTTTTTCTTTGTTGTTTTTCTGTGTTCTGACCACTGTAAAAGATTTGGCATGAACTGATGGTAAGTGAACTGTTATTCCATTTTTCTATATTTTCAATTTAATTTCGAGCTAATGAGAAGTAGTGGATGAACATCCTTGGAAGCCAACTCTTTTATTTACAGAACAAATACAGCATGGGAAACATGCAAGTATTCCTTGCATTGTTTTATTAACATGCCTAAACTCAGATCACCAGTATTAACATATTACTCCTAGCAGTGTGTTTAGCGTCCAAGCCTTTTAAAGACTTCTTTGCTTTGGTTGAGACTGCTGGCAGGGGTTGTAAAAAGTAATAGTACTTTCCAGAGATGGAATGGTCCTCTGAAAATGCGACAGATTTCCAACTAGTAGCAGTCAAGGGCAAAAATTCTGCAGCCACCATAGATCTTATCAGATGCTAATCCATCACATGATTGAAATCCTGATTGTATATGAGGATGTGGAAGTCAAAGAATTAGTGGAAAAAAGTCCTAGTACAGGACTTTGCAGAAACCCAGTAATCTATAAAACCAGCCTGTTTCATCCTGGAGAAGAGAATGCTCAGGGGCATCTTATTAATGTTTATAAATACCTGATGGGAGTGAAGGGGCAAAAAGGATAAAGAGCACAGAGCCAGACTCTTCTTAGTGGTATCCAGTAAAAAGCAAGAGGCAATGGGCACAAACTGAAAACCAGGAAATTTTGTTTAAGCAGAGGAAGAAGAAATGTTTTTTTTTATGGTGAGAGCGGTCAACACTGGAATAGGCTGCCCAGAGAGGTTATGGACTCTCCACCCTTGGAGTCTCTGAAAAACTCTATTTAAAACGTGACAGGACATGGCTCTCAGCAACCTGCTATAGCTGACCCTGCTTGGAGCAGTGGGGTTGGACTAGATTCACTAGTCTGTGAATAGCAGATACTCACATCTAACATACAACTCTGCTAGACTCCACCCAATTGGACATTTGTTCAGTTTCTGTGCTTAGATCTCAGTAAGCCAGATACTTATATTTGTCTTTGTCACAATTTCAGACAGTAAAAATTGTTTTGGGACAAGGAAGTTATTTTCCATTGAGATGTATTTGCCCTATTTCTGCTTTGACTTGTGTAGGTAACATAAGCCCCGAAATCCCACTGATTTTGAAAAAATATGCTTTCATAGTTTATAGTACAAACCTGGATACAACAGCATAGAATGGAAGTAGTACAGTGCAGTATTGCACTTCTAAAAATGAGGTCATTAGGCCTGGATAGTTCTGATTTCTTGGTAATTTTGAACCGGGTTATTCTGACTGATTACTGGCTGTCTGTACGTTCCTCTTGCTGTTTTGGTTGTTTCTGTCCTAATCAACTCTTGATATTTGCATTAAATACACTTTTTATATGAGTTTGCTCTGTTCATTGTTCCTTGTTCTGGAGATTATTCTCCATAATATTCTTCACCAAAAACTGAACACTGCTTTTGTATTTTGACTGCTTCACATTTTTGGATGTCAGCATTTCCAATCATCAGATCAAGATCTGAAATGCTCAAAATTTAAAGGAAATTTCTGAAAAAAAAAAATTGAAAATGTTATAACAGACTTCATACACATGAAAGGTTTAACTTTCTCAAGTTTGTAAAGTACTTGGAGATTCTGAGATTGCAGGTACAATTCAGGTACAAATACAATGGTCTATTGTCCTCTGAGCAGGATCCTCATCAAGATATTTCAGTTACTGAGTTGCCAAAACTGGACTGGACTTTGCTGCTGGACTTGCCACAAAGTTAAGCGTCATACAGCTCTCTAAACTTTGGCCTGTCTTCTACAACAGCATTTGATATCTTAAGCATTAGCAAGGTTTCATGGGCAGGAATACCAGAAACTGCAAGAAAAGGCATTTAGCACATTCATGTCTCTGTTGTTCATTATTTTAATTTTTCTTGTGTGACCTGAAGCCTGATACTTCTCTTTGCACTTGTGAAGCACCTTCAGATCGACTTGTGCCATGTAGTATTATTCGCATTTCAGTTTCTCCTAAAATTTCAAAGCACAAAGCAAGATGTAGTATTTTCTTCAGCTTGTTGCCCCCCCCGCCAGGACCATGACAAAATCAACATTCATATGGCAACATCCTAGATGAGAACCCTGGTGAGTGATTTAAGACTAAGAAAATTACTTGGACTTAGCCTTCATGATAAACTTTACTTAAAGTTTTATAGAAGCAGAGGAAAGTCCACTTAACTTTAGCGGACCTTGTATCTGACTCAGAAGGCTTCAAATGGTAAGAGCCCAGCTTTGCATGAGAAGAGTATGGCTGTGAGGAGCTTGCTTTCTTGTTTTCACTGAAGGCTTCGAGCATAAATCAAACATTGTGGAGTTGTAGTTCTGTCTTTATACTCTCATACAGTTAATTTTCTTGATACTGAGATTCCAACAGAGCTTTCAGCTAAAATGAATGTAACTAATAATTGGGAATTCAATAATATCTGAATTTCAAATTATTGCATGAGACATATGTGAAGCCTCATACATCATTATGAATTATTAATTAGGTTTTGAAAATTATATTGGATATGTAAATCTATTATTAAGGAAATCTGTTGGCATTTCTACTTTTAAGAAATGAATGTAATATTTCCATTAAAAATTCTCCTTGTGATTATTCACAGAATAACTCCAAGAAATGTAAGACAGAAATTAATTTCTCTTTGAATTAGTGTTCTCTTGCATTCACAATTGCAGTTATTTTCCACATCTTGCTACTATAACTCAGAAAAAAGTACAGCTGGAAGTTGCTATTTCTTCCGGGGAGGAAAAGAGAAGATCGAATCACATTCTAGCAGATCTTCTGTTATATACCACAGTCTTCTGTCTAGAGGTATATAGGAGGGAGCTATACAGGTCCTTCTGACTGGAGAGCACAAGGCCAGGGACATTCTACATTTCTGTATGTGATGGCAGGCTCTCAGGATAAATGTGGGTCTCTAGCAGAGTGTAGTTGCTCCCCCTGTACACCAGGCAGCAAAAGCAGGGAAGCGCAGGTCCCATATTTCTGGCAGGCGTATATCTGGTTTTCCGCACTGTGTTGTTCTGCTGCTGGGATAACTTGGCTCCCCACCAGCAGTGCCTTCTGCAAACCCAGTTACCTTCCTGCGGCACTTTGCAGCTCTCAAAGACATAATTATGCCTTTGATTTCTGCCTCTTTCATTTGTTACAGTAAATGACCAGGTATGGCCAGGTATGATTTTGGCATTTGGTTCTGCTGCTGACACCTGCAAATACTCGAGCTGGGTGGTAAAGTTTTGAGGTTTGTTGTTATTTTCATTTTTGCGGATGTGTATTTAGCATGTGCCATTCTGGGTCATCCATTTTGTCCACGCTGTCAGGTGCAGCTTGCTCAGGGTAGATTCCAACTGAAAATAACCAACTCACAGTTTGCACAATATTTAACTAGAAGTCTTTGGTTACAACTTCAGGTTATTTCTGCCTTGACTGCTTAATTTTACTTTCACCAGAACACTCCCCCAACCTTTGCTTTTCATATGGTACGTATGTAGGGATGCTGCATATGAGACTATTCCAGCACAAAGATTTTAATGAAATGTGCCTGTAAATATGCTCGCTTCTCTGTTGTTACAGTTATTTTAAGTGTATGTTTAACTTGCTGATATCACACACCAGTGTGCAGCCATTTGTTATATATTAACTTAAGACTCAATCCCACAAGGTACTGACTGCTTCGGGATCATGCTGAGTCCCTTTCCCTCCCAGAGGCATTTAAGGGCTTACAGAGTGCTCAGCACCTCGCAGGACTAAGTCCTGAATCTGGGAAACAACAGGCTTTTTCAAAAACCAAACAGGTTTCCTGGAACAAGGTTCATACTGTAACTGGGCAATATTTTGTGCAGTGGATTTTCATACATTCAGATTAAACCTTATCCAGAACAACAGATCTCGTAGTTAATGGCTGCTGGAAGACAAACCTCTAGGTATGTATGGTGTTAATTAATTACATTTTATAATGATGGCTTTATTAGTTGTTCCAGTTAAGTGCAAAACCATGGCTGAGACTAATATTTAATCTTTGTGTGTTGGCTGCAGTGTGCTTTGCCCCTCTGTTAAAGTGTATGTGGTTTCTCAGAGTTGCAGATAATCTGTGCAGTTCATCTAGCAAAGCCATTTTGGCAGTATTCATCGCTGCGCTTATGCACTGCATAACGGGGCGCTTTGTGCACTGCGACTTCAAGGGGATCCCACTGGCAGTGGCATCAGGGTGCACATTCCTTGGCATTACCCCAGCTTTCTGGAGCCCCGTTGGGCAGAAGCCCACCCAGTCATGGAGCCAAGCCACTGGCGCTGCGTGCATCGGTGCACTGTCACCGACGGCACTGGGCTGGAGCGCTGGGCTCCGCTGTGAGTCGGGCATTTTGAAAGACAGGCTTCACCAAAAGGTACTAAGCTGATCTGTTGCTTATATTTTGGGAAGCCAGGAAAAATATTTAGTGGCCAAATGTATCTTAGTGAAACCAAGACGTGGTGTAGCCTGTGCAAACTACAGTAGTAATTATTACTCTTTCTCTGAAACTTGTTTAGGGAGAAGAGTGAGGCATCGGTCTGTGTGGTAAATTCAGAAGTATTTGGCACAGAAAAAGTGCTGAAACATACTGTTTCTAAAAACTTACTCTTGCCGTTCTATATGTAGATGAAGACCATAATACTCCACTGTTTGCAAGGAAAAAGACAGGACCTGAAACCTTACGTAATGGGGTTTAATTCCATCTACAAGCAAGGAAAATTATTTCCAGAAAGGTAGCCCCTGCGTTCCCTGTTCAACACCTTGTCATGCTAGGCAAGCAAGGAGATGCTCTTTGATTCTGGTCCTGGTATCACCTGCAAATAGTGGTAATTAGGAACTAAAAACTAAACCTGAATTTTGTTTTCAGACTGATACGTAAGGTTGGTCAGAGAGCAAGGCACAGTTCTGTTCTAGCGACCGTTGGAGGAATCTCACTTTAATTCAAATGCACCTGTGTGTTAATAACCATATGTTTTCAAAATAATCAATTGCACTGTTGGCCTTTGCCCTCACTCCCTCAAGTTAACTATCAGTTGCACACACATTTCCATGTGGATCATCTCTTGAGATTGGTGTGGGTTTTTAAGCATGCAATAGCAGAGAATCACATACATAACATGTTTGCAAGATCACAGCTCTGGCAATGTACTTTAACTGACATCGAGGTATGAAATCAGTGTGTAAGTAGAATGAGGATTAAGCAATTTGCTGACTGACAGTTTTCTTGGAGTAATGGCCATCAAGTTGGCTGCTGTGCTTTTGTGGGAAATGAACAAAAAATCCAAACAAAGCTCAGCTTTTAGGAGTCTTTAGTAAATCAGAGAATTTCTGTGTAACTTCAAGCACAATTATCTAAGCTAGCAACACTAAGAAATTACGAATTGTTTACCCATTAAAAAAAAGTGGGAAATAGGTAGAAGTTTATGGGAACAAAAGTGGACTGCTGATGCCAGTGAAGTATTTTCCAAAACTTTCAGCATAGCATGAAGGCACCACATGATCCCATGTAAGAATATTGCAGCAGAAAGTAGTCACAAGTACTCAATATCCTCCCCAGGAAAACAGCTCCTGGTTTAGGGAAAATAAGGCTGGGGTTGGTTGTATGCTAATTCCCTTTCATTACTATGTGTTAGTAAAGCTGTTTAATACTTGCTGTAAAGCCTGGATTTCACTTTCCTCTCATTTAATACAAGGTTAAATCTGGAATAATAAGCTCTCAAAAGCTTAGAGGTTCCAGTAAAATGCGATTTGGCTAAAAATTACATGTGGGTTTCTGCTAGTAACAGTGTTGTAGCTTTGGTGCCCTAAGCAATGAGAGAAGCGAGACTGGTGAGAAAGAGAGACTATGCTTCATTAGGATATTGAGTTATTTAGTAGAAGTTGCTATGTCTTATTGCAAACCCTAGGATAGATTTCTTTCTCTGGAGAGCCCAAACTCCTTCCGTCCCCCTTTTCTTAGACTTCAGAACAATGAAAAATGTAGTAGTCAATTTTGAATCATTTCCAAGTGTTTGTATGATATATTTTGCTTAAGTGTTGGAAAATCAAGGCATAGAATATTGTGCATGGAGTGGGATGGCTGTTATTTCAGTGTTTCTCAGGCAGCAGTATCTGTCACTCGGAGGGCTGAACGGTGAACAGAAGTATATCATTCAGCAGGATTTCTGACAAATTAAGCATCTCCTCTTGGCCCGGTACAGTGAAGTATAAAGCTGATACTGCAGCCAGCTGAAATTGGCTTGTTATAAAGGTGCACCTCTGAGTCTCTGGTTAAAACAATTATTCTGGAATGTATTTGTCCGTGGCTCTTCAGGACCTTAACTCTGAAAGCTTTCATGTAAATCTTGTCCCTGCTAGGAAAATTACCAGATGCTGACAGGGGGTGTCACCAGTGGCGCGGCTGAACATATGCTGCATATGGCTTGGCTTATGCACAAGCGCCGCACAGGGAGGCCCTGTCCCCTGCTGCCGCAGAGACTGGTGAAAACAGGTTTTAAAACAACTGATTTCAGCATAATGCTAAAGGTTAGCCTCTACACAGCGTTTGTCCTGCCAATGAGACCGAAGAACTAATCAAGCATAGATTGGCCTGCCAAAATTTTTGCTGCATCAAAAAAAAGTTAGATGGCATCTTTACTGCGTTATTTTACAAACGGTATTTTTTGAGCTATAGAGCAATCCCAATGTCCTTGCACCGGGACTATATTGCGTTATTTTTGTGGTGAAGCTGGAATTGAAACTGAATCAGAGACTGAATGTAAAGCAGTCTATAATCTCTATTTGCCTTAATGATTGATTTCAATCTCTGAATTTGACATAACAGCACTTCATAAGAAATTTGATTAACCGTTTTCTGGAGAAAGTCTTTTCCTGCTTTTTCAGAGAACATACTTAAAAATATTTCCTGTTTGGGACATTGCCACAGAATTTGTGATACTTTGGGTCTCTTTTGCAAACCCACTAGGGACACCCACCCAGCACCACCAGCCGCACAACCACCTCACACCCACACATCCTGGCACCCTACAGCTTTGAAACACAACACATGGGGAATAGGCTGAGGGCACTTCCACGTTCCCACAGCCCTTTCCAATTCACAGCACTCCTGGGCAGCTCCGGAGACAAATTTCAAGTCTGGAGCCGTTTCAGGAGTCCCACTGCTTGTGGAAGGAGGGGCTTCCACACGCCTTCCTCCACTCTCCTCCCTGCCCTTGGATGGTTACTTCCACCTCCTGCCCTGCAACAGCTTGGGCGCAGCCAGGGGAGCTGCTTCAACTCAGCCTGCCAGCAAAAAGCAGAAGGGAGGTCCAGTATCTCTCCCTTTAGGTGGTGGCATGCTCTTAGGTTGGCTCGAGCCATCGCTTCTACCTTCATCTGTAGAGACCAGGTAGATGAAGGAGATGATGTGAACAGCAGCATGTAGTCTATGGGGAGCGACAGCATCCCTGGGTCAGCGTGTGGTAACAGGAGAGAGCAAAGCAGCTGTTCCAGCCCTGGCACGGGGAAAGTTTGTTGAATTATGTAATGAAAAGCAAGTGGTGGGAAGAGATCTGACTCGAGTATTTAGTATTGCTTAGACAAAAGACAACCCTAGGACAGAACTGGTGTAAACTGTCCCCGTTTCATACTGGAGCTGGAAACATGGCTCACATCTCCAGCTTCGTATTTTAACTACATATCCCAGTGTGCTGAGGGAATGGCTGCTAAGATTTTTCTCACTAGATTTTCTTAACCTGAGATTTGACAAGGTCTTTTTAAAAAAGGACAGTGTGACTGATGGAAACTGAAGTGTCCATTTTGCTGTTTGTAATGTTTGGGCAAAGATAGCTTGCCAATGTAAATTAACTTTTGTAGTAAGGAAATGTGTAATCTTTAAGGTTCAAAGCTACCCTGTGCTCTTACGAGACATAAATTATTAGTCAGATCTGCAAACTCCAGTTTTGAAGATTAATGGACCATCATCAAAATAGGCAATTCAGTCTTGAAATGGGTACTACTTCAGTCTGAACTCTTAAAAAAACCCGGACTTTAGGGTTTGTCCTCTGCATGGGTAGATAATGGATTATTTTCTTGTGTACACTTTTTACAGCTCTCATCACCATAAGCATCAAAGTGCCAGGGAGGCATTGATGGATTTGTCCTTGCAGGCCCATAGGTTATAAGGTACTACTCCTATCATCACTTATTTTACACATATGGCACTTAAGCTGAGAAAAGTATCCTAAACTGCCAAGGTCAGAGAGAAACAAAATCCAGAATCCCTCTTCCCCAGCCTCAGTCATAAAGACATCTTTCCTGCCTTAGATAGGGGTTTCATTTTTTTCAGATGATTTACCATTACTTTCAGGGCTGGTAAAATCCAGAGTTGTTTAACCTCTACTCATAGGAATATTGGTGTATGATCCATAAAGGTCTTTTGGGGCACTGGTTCCAGTCCCCCTTATTGCAGACAATTATGCCATTTGGTACCTTAGATATACATAACTAACTCCATCACAGGCTAATTGACTTAGGTTTTCTTCCACTCTAATAGGAAGACAGCTGCACAATTCCAATGTTCTGATCTTAAATAATCTTCTTCTGATCTCCCACCAAAATCTGACTCATGCAGCTGTAATATCTTATAGAGGCAGTCAGTATGTATTATTTGTAATGCTTCCTCATGTTACATATAACATCAGGCTGCACGAGATTTCCTTGACTCTCCTGCTGATAAAAGATCTAATTTAGTTTGCATGGCTCTTTTTAACGGGACCAGTAAGCTAGCCCAAAATGTATAAATTTGTATGTGTCTGATTCCACGTCCAGACAAATTAGTTTTTGAGTGAGCAGCAGTGTGTGTTTTCTGCATCTTTAAAATCAGGTAACTTCTTTTCCTGCCAAAATAGACAGTTGGTTTGCTTAGAATTCGATCATCCATGTTTTAAAAAAAGACTCTTGATTTTAGTGTTAAAGAAGAAGGTAGTTAGTTACTACAACACCAGAGAAAGAGAGGGATGACTATTAAAGGCTTATCATTGCTTTGAAGTTTTCAGGCAGGCTAAATTCAGAGCACGTATTTTATTGAAAAGGCCCAGCATGTAAATGTTGTTGTAGCACTTCATTGGTATCCACTTTGTTCAAATTGGTTTTTTTCTGGCTTTTCCATTCCACATGATTTTTGATAGAGTAAATTCAAACAAAAAAGTAGAACTTATTGACAAACTAGAGGTTGAATTAGCAAGACGGGTTTTTTTTTTTCCCCTGAAAGAGAAACATGGTAGAGATGGTAATTCAATCTTCTGGCACAAGAAATGTGCCCATGAATGTTAATTTAGTTCAGACTGTAACAAAGACGGCAAGTTTGTCATTGTAAAAAGAGACTAAACAAAGAAAAGTATTGATACTAATTGAAAAAAAACCCTGTGTGGTTCTTGAAGCACATCAGTCAAGACTGCCTAGAAGCCTCCACTGATTAACAACAAAAAAACAAACTTTGATGCTTCCCCCAAATGCTACCTGTTTCTCCTTTTTTTAATCTTAGTGAGATATTCGCTGTTCTGACCTCATGAATTTATCAAAAGCTGTACTTGGTCAGGGCTTTTGCCCTGGCCAGCATGGAGTTAACTAAGGGGCGCAGCTGCACTATCACCAGTTGGGTATTTCTGTTGCATCACTCGGGCCAATTATTCTACCGAGACCTGTTATTTTATTATAATAAGCATCAGAAGCAAGATGATCTTATGTAACTTTGCATAATTTCTACTAATGTGGCATCATTCCTAATGAAGTCCACTACCTGCTTCACTTTTAAAGCATTTCCATCTTTTCTAATACCTGATGGACACTGTCCATCTGTGGTGTTGATCTACCCCTGCTCCCTTCAGCACGGCTGAATGATTTAAGTGAGGGTTGGGTGCTGCTTGTGCTTCCTCCTTGAGCCCAGGGAGAAGCACCATTCCTCAAAAATCGTATAAACCCACGCACAGCCCCTCGCTATGGCTCACAGGCAAAAATGAATGAAGTGCGCCAGCTCCTCAGTGCCTGCCCTGAGCGGTGCAAACACCTGCTGCAGGTGGTCCTCAGCCCTCAAACCTTTCACGGACCTTCTTCTATGTATTTATTCTTCCATTGACTTATTTTGGCCTCCTGGATGCATAACAAGGCACCTTCATATCCTCAGGTAATTTTGGAAGGATGCAGTTCTGAACAGAGAGGACAGGACAGCAGGGTAATTAAGTGGGTGGGGAAGAAGGTTGATAAAGAGCTCGTAATAGTCACTTTTACATGCTCTTATTTCAAGCAAAGAAAATAAATAGAGAGCGGCTGTAGGGCCATCAGATGCTGCAGAGAAGCCTGTGACATAGGAAGGGATGGCAGGTAGAGTAGAGAAGGAAAAGAAAGCAAATGGCTGTAGAGTGGGACCATCCCAACCCTTTTTCTGAGATCACACCCTTTCCTCCCAACTTGTCCATATCACTTTAATGTACACCCATCTAACAGAAAATCTAATATAACTTCTTTCAAGAAAAAAAGAAAAATAAAAATATATGTGGCATAGAAAAAAAGAATTTTTGACTAATTTCTTTTTCTTCTTCTTTCTGTCTACTTCACATCTCCATGGTCCTTTTCCTTCCTACATCTTACACTTTGTGAGACACAAAATAAAGGTGAAATTCAGCCTTCCTAATTGGTAACGGGAAGTCGTCTTTATGTTTAAACACAATGATCTGTTTATTGGAAACTGCTCTTCTGTAGTACCAGCCATCTCTTCATGTCATGCTGTCTGAATAATGCCTCTTGAGGATGGGACGAAAGAATAGCATCGCAGTTGGACCCTGTGGGGTTATAAATAGCATTGTAGCAGCCTGAAAGGCTGAAGCCATCATTAAGTTGCATGCAGCTGTAGTGGTGTAGGTGGGTGAGTAAGAGCAACTCGGAGATGGGATAATGGTAACCTGGTACACAAGGGTCATTTTTCATTGACGGCGTCACTCCATCGGGCTATTGTGTTCTCCCTAAATTAGGTCTCTGTGTTTAACAGAGCTGAGCAAGCTCAGCAAAAGAGCCTCGGCAAAGCACATTTGAAAGAAGATTAGGGGGAAAACCAGTTTGTTACGTGTTGTGATTTAGGCCAAATTGTGATAAACTTTCCTCACTTTGGTCAGTAATTGCCTTTACCAGCAGCAAAGTAAATGTGACAGGAACTGGCCTTTCGGAAGTAGCATACCAGCCTCCTACATAAGGGCAGTGATGACTTTCACTGGGCAAATTAAGCAGTTAATACAGCAATTTAACCTAAGCTGTCCTTTGAGTGTTTTCCTTAGCAACAGGATTCATTTTCTGGAATAGATTTTTTCAGTGCCAAGACAACAAAGGTCTTGAATTTGGAAAATCCCTTTCAATTTATTATTACTAATTTGGTTGCAGATACACACAAATGGAAAGTCCTACATTAATTTCTCACAGTTTATGGATAAAACAGATGAAAATAATTAGCAGCCTATGTTAGTTTGAGCTTGCATACACAAACATACTACTCTCATTTCTAAACTGAACAAACTGAGATCTTAATCCTGCTCCCAGCAAAGTCGGTGGCAGAGTTGCCTTTAAATTCAATAGATATATGACTCAGCTTAATTGCCCCTGTGGGACCGGTCAATGTGTAAAGATTCCTTGGTAATTGCTTGCAGGAGAGTCTTTGCCTGGACTGTAAAAGGAAGATGCAAATTGCAGAACTGGAGCATTAGCTAGGTACTGCAGCCTGGAAAAGACACTGTCATTTAAAGAGAAGGGATCTCTTATTTTAGTAGTCTTGCCCCTTAATAATTAAATTTGGTCACTTGTTAATTTAGAGTATGTCTTAGAGAGTCACTTCCTTTACCATCTTGCCCAATAGCTGTTGAAGTAGGACAAAAGCTTTTATGTTTTTCTGAAATTAGTCCTTTTTGCTCTTTTTTTTGTATTCTTTTTTTAAGAGTACCTTATTAAAAAAATCACTACTTTAAAATAGACTTTTAGAAAGTATTTATAAAAGAACCATGAAAGAAATAATAGAGTTGTGGGAGTGGAAGAGAGGATTTCTAAATTAAGTAGAAAGAATTTAGACTTTTCAGATTTAAGTGAGTTACTTTTTTATTGCATAAATGTGCCTTTTGCTATTCTGAGAAAGCTAAGAGATGTATCACTACCTATTGAAAGTTGGGGGGGGGGGGTTCCTTCATCATTAAAACTCTATATTCTTTCTCCATGTCACATTTTTTGTAATCCTTTCCCACCTGTATTACACTTGGAATAATCCTTCTCATTCCTTGTCACATGCACATTAAACCTCTTTTAAATTACAGACTTAGAGCTTCTAAAACAAGCATTTCATTTTTGTTGCGGTAAGTGTGATGACCATTGTCAAATCACTATTAAAAATCTCATGCATACACCAATCTGGAATTTATTCTTGGAGTTCTTCTCTTCATAAATTACTGTACTTGGTCAACCATAACGTGTAATGCTGGTGCTGCCTCTCAGTTCACTGCAGCCTTTGTTACTCATCTGGAGTCAAACTACTAGCCTGTAAATAACACGGTATATAGCTCAGTTTTTCAGAAATACCTACGAAAGTGCTATGCGTTTGTTCTTATTTACACCTTTTCAAGCATTCTCAGTGACAAATAGCATTAATCCTCGCAAGAAACAAAAAAGCTGGGAAAACAGCCAGGAATGCCACTTCAAAAGCACCTTTTTTTAACCAGAAGTTTGGATGACATTTTGCTCTTTTAGGATTGTAGAAAAACCTTTAAAAATGAAGGACTAATTTACTGAAACTTTGGTGGGTAACTTTGATGAAACATTATGGCTTGTTTTTCTTCAAATATTGTAAGAAACTGGAAAGCGTTCAAGTTTATAGTCAGAAGAGTGATTTGCCTTCTTTCTCATGGCAGTCCTGTTGATAAATTTTGGCTTCTACTAAACCTTGGTGTGAAGGCACCTGAACGCTATATCCACTTTCCAGCCTTTAATAAAATAGTACTTCAGATTAAGAAAAGATTTGGGTAATTGTTGGTCTCTGGTACAGGAAGTTAATCCTGTTCGCAGACACACTCTTTAGTGTGCTGCATCCGTGCTTCGCTAAGTAGTGCGCAGCTTGGAAGGACAGATTCTGACTCAATGAAGCTGCAAGAGTTTGAAGAGAGTTTTAGCATACTACCGGTAGAAAATCTGTGACAAATAAGTCTGGAAGATTAAAACTATAGTATTTACTTTTAGAAACTTGACAAATGTCTAGTTGACTAAATACCATTATATCTGTAATTGCAATTTTCTAGGTATTTCCTTTATTAAATGTAACGACATTTAGCAAATAGGACATACAATGATATTCTTACCTAATTATCCAAAGTGAGCTTTTTAGCGTGGCTTTCTAAGTCAATTGAGTTCTTGTGAGCATGTTGTTAGTCTGTCAATACCTTGTTGTGTCATTTATAGAAACAAAGAATCATTTAGTTTAGAATTTCTGTCTCCTTTAGCAGTATTTAACCTGCTGATGAGCTTCAAACATATTTAAAATAAAGGTTCAGATCTCAAAGTTACCGGAATTTCCCAAGTTTCAGAAACGCTGTTGGCTGGATAAAGGAGACACCCAAATTAGTGGCTCAGTTCAGCTCAATATTTTTTTCTGCTTTGTCTTTTTGTCCAGCTGGTAGATAGAGGACACAGGAGGAACTGAGGATTCCTTTCTCTGAGGGGCTTGTGGATTTAAAAGGATATTAAAAATTAATGTGATGGATATAGCTGGGTTATTTGTGGAAAGGAATGTGCAGGAACATAGGACCATAAATCCACTGAAATTCAGGTTTGAATAGTGCTGTTAGAATTTTTTAAGCAACCAGCACAGACCCCTGGAGATACCAGGGAGACTGTGAGATAGGTTTACAAGACCTGTGAAAGTCTTTTTAAATTAACTTCTGATACACTTCTTGTCTCATATAAATGAAATAGTATTTCCCTTAGTGGTGCTGCTAATGTCATTCTCTTGGCCATTTCAGCTAATGTCATTATCTTGGCCATTTCAGCACCTTCACTGAGTCCCCCGTCAGAGACTTCCTTTTCCCATGGTCTGAAGCAGATAATTCTTGTCTGCACGGACCTGAGAACTTCCCCCAGGTAGTGCCAAGCTAACATAGAACACCAGCGATAGTCCATATGGACCCTCTCCATACTGTGTCAACATTTCCAGTCCTAATCTCCGTTTCCTCTTTGCTTCCCATGCCCAACACTGTAAAGCAACCACTTTACCCTCTCATTTGAGCCGTTCTTCAAAACTCCCTCCTTCCATGGGGCGTACCATAAAGCTGAGGCCAGCAAGACCTGGACTGGTGGCAGGCTGTGCCTGCCGCTGCTGACTGCCAGAGAATTCTGTGGTCATTCCCAGAGTTATTTGCTACCTCATTTGACCTACATCCCTTAAGCCCATTTGTTTGCCTCATCCCTTAACTACATCTCGCCTTTGACAGTATGTCTACCTTGCTCTCCAGAGAAGTAATTACAGCGTGTACAGTCATACCAGTCTCAGAGGAGAAGCAGTGTGGCTGATGGCCTTCGTTACTTCTTTAGGGTGTCTGTTCTGCCTTGCATTTTGTGTCATCCCATTTTCATTTTGCCTCTTACCTGAGCTACATTAAAACAGTTTTAGTTATGTCTACAGCTTCAGTTCAAGTGTAGAAATATTTTTAGACGACAAACTATTTGAGCAAGGACTACCAGTTGTTATGGGTCTTTGTCAGGAGTCATGACATGGGGCTGTAAGACATTGTCTCACAAAATTTTCCTTGTAGCATATGAATACTGTTCAGATTGTGCATAAAATGTTGTTCTTGCTGTTAACTCTGAGGAATAGTGGCAAATCAAGTTGTCCAGATTTGGGACTGAAAGACAGCCTGGGCACCAAGCATGACTATCTGAAGGAGCATGCTGATGGCAAGAACTTCTTTTCCAGCATTTAAATCTTTAAGCTTAATAAAGCAAACAACACTTAGGAAAATACACAGTTCTCCGGTAAGAAACTTGTGTTTGGCACCACAAATACAATGGGGCCGCTGTCCAATTTAAACAGTCAAGTAAAATATATTTCTATGTTGTGGATTGTTTGGTTGTAAAATAAACGGCCAGCTACTGAATATACTTTGCTGGGGTGAAAAAGAGTGACAGATGATCCAAGGCTTTTTTCGGTTACTTTGGGCTTACTAGGAGGATCATTTACATGGTGTAAGGAAGTGGACTATTTAACCCACAGATTATAGCTGGGAAAATCATAGAATCATTAAGGTTGGAAAAGACCTCTGAGATCACCTAGTCCAACTGTCAACCCAACAACACCATGACTACTAAACGATGTCTCGAAGTGACACATCTGCACGTTTTTTGAATACCTCCAGGGACGGTGACTCCACCACCTCCCAGGGCAGCCTGTGCCAATGCCTCACCACTCTTGCAGTAAAGAAATTTTTCCTAACATCCAATCTAAACCTCCCCTGGCGCAACTTGAGGCCATTTCCTCTCCTCCTATGGCTAGTTACTTGGGCAAAGAGGCCAACACCCTCCTCACTAGAACCTCCTTTCAGGAAGTTGTAGAGAGCGATAAGGTCTCCCCTCAGCCTCCTCTTCTCCAGACTAAACAACCCCAGTTCCCTCAGCCGCTCCTTATAAG
>VZTL01042274.1:31952-93580 GCA_013400535.1 Scopus umbretta | reverse complement strand
CCCCCCCCCAGCCCCGCTGGCCCTCGGCGCCACCGCGGCCACTTGGGTGGGAAGGAGACAAAGGCTGGGCCGGGGCTACCTCTCTCCCTCAAGCAGGGCTGTACATTTTCTCTCTTCGTCTCAGGGGGGGTATCCCCCCCCAGGCAGCGGCAGGTTTGTGAAGGTCCCACTGGCACTTGCAGAGAGAAGCGTGCCACGGCCTTCGTTTTCAAAAAGGTGCCAGCTTTGGACTGGGCATCCCATCCCATCCCATCCCAGTGGTTTCTGGGCACTGTGTGGCCCGGCGGTGCAAGCACCTGCCTGCCTGGCAAAGAGGGATGCATGGCTGGTGGTCCCCACACAGCGTTCCCAAGCGCCAGAGTGTGGTTTGGGCTGCTGGATCTCCCACGCTCAGCTCAGGGGGAGATCTCTTACACGGCACATCCCAGTCACAGAGGCTCCCGTCATTTAAAAATTCAAGTTTTCATTGCGCTGTCATGACAGCATGGGCCGGCTTCTGGCTTTACATACTTCTGAATCGTGTTTTCTTTGGCTAGGGAAAAATACTTTGCTGTGCACTTGATGTAACTTAGGTTTACCTGCTAGGGGACAGACAAGACAGTCAAGTGTTGTGACTGTGTTGTCACAGCGGCAAGTGTTGGAAAAAATATGTATGCTTTCCTCCTCTTTACCTACTCTTTGAGGTTTAGGGGGCACTTGATGGATGTGCTCAGTTTTTTGGATGTGTGTCTTGTGTGTCGTGGGGCTCAGTGCTGAGCGATGTGAGAAGACTGGATTGCTCTTGTTGGGGGTTTCTCTAAGTGTGTATGTGGATTATATGTAGTGTTGTAAGGTAGGTGTGGTAGTCATACTGAATTTATTAGCTTATTAAGTATTAGAGAAACACATATTGAAATTATTCTGGTCACTTAAATTGCTAATGTATGCAATTATACTTCGAGGGAGTTATGAATGTCTTGCCACCACCACTGCAACACACCTTTGTTCGGCGAAAAAGAACTCCTTCGTTTCATGCATGCCTTTTATTTCCTACGCTGGGGCTCAAACTTCTTTTAGTTGGGGACTTTGTAAGGAAATTTCTCTGACGGTTGCTTTTGTTTTCCTGATGCAGGCAGTGCAGCCTGAGGAGCTCGGCTCGCCCAGTCCATGTGAAAGCAAGACCAAGCAAGGTGCAGCAGATGAAGGAGGGGCAGCGAGGTCAGCTGGTGGAGACAGCAGTGTCGCTTTGAGCTACCCCAGCCTTCATCTCCATGCGTACGGTATCGAGAGCATGACAACGTTTCCGAATGGCTGTGCTAACGGTACCACCGTTACTTGTATAGTTATGGATAATAAGGAGCCCCAAAACCAGACTACCTGTGTCAGTCATAATGGGGGATACAGCACCAGCAACAGTCATGAGGAGGAAATTCAAGAGGATAAGCTCAGCCCTTCCAAAATCATGCGCTTTTTCACCACCCCTCGGAAACGGGCTAATTCCAGCTCTGACAGGCCTCGTTCTCTGGTTTTGATGGGCAGCTCATCCACATGGAATGCTTTGTCTTCCATCAGAAAAATGGGATCTTTCAAGAAGTTGAAATCTTCAGTTCTCCAAGGAATTCAAACAAGGGAGTGCTCAGACATCTTAAATGAGAACGATGTAGGCAAACATGGCTCAAATGGGGCCGTGGTGAGAGTTCAGACTAACAGGTATTCCTATTCGGGGCCTCTAGAGGATTTCCAGAACGCAGTGGATGGTTTAGCTTCGGACTGCTCTGATGTAGAGGAAAGCGATGAGTCTTTCCTGAGGAATACTCATCGCTCACGCAGCATCAGGCGCGCTTATGGTGCTGGCCGTATAAATTTGCTAGACACAAATAAAGTTCCGAGTCATCACAACAGTGCTAGGCCAACATCACCTGTCATCGCAGAGCCAAAGATCTGTGAAATTTTGGTGAAAGACTCTGAAAACAACAGGATCATTTATCGGAGAAGCAAAAGTTCGGATAATTTGAACTTTCTGAAAAAAAGCTCATTCAAACGGAAGTCCACCTCAAACCTCACCGACCTCAAGGTTGCAAATGAAAAACAGATGCCAACAAGGACTGTGAGTGTTACTTCTGCTGACTCAGACAAAACCAGTGGGAACCCCGAGAGGAGATCCAAGCGATGGAAGAGCCCTATCAGGGCAAAGGATTTTGACCGCGTTTTGAAACTTGTCAGTAACGTTACAGATGTTGCATGGAAGAAGGATGGCCCTAAGAGTGCTGCTTCTTCTCCCAGTGAGCAGTCTCAGAGAACAAGGTCAAACAGCAGACTGCATGATGACTACTCCCGCAGGGTTTCCAGCAGCACGGATCATGACAGAAAGAGATGCACCTCCCCGGTATCTAGTCCAGACTCTTCCTTGCCCGGAACACCTTGTCTGCAAAGCCCCACAGTTGCTCAGGATAAAGAGGCTGAAATGAATGTAGCTGCTGCTGAAGACAAAAGCCTCAGGACATCGTCAGGTATCGCAGACTCTGATAGCTTATCACCCACGCTGAATGACATCAGTCCATTTCCCAATGAAGTATTTTATTCAGACTCGGATGAACCAAAAGCTGCCCAGCAGTTTACATATGAAGATGAAAACCCTCATGTTCCAGTCAGGCCAACTACTCCAAAGCCTCAAAGTCCCACTGCAGAGGTGGTCAAGTGCAATATGAATTTCCAGTGCCCAAACCATCACAGCACGTTGTCACTGAGCTCATCAGAGAGCGAGGAGAGAGTCGAGGTACCAGCGCTGAAGCTGGGCAAGAATCCTGTTTGCTTCCAGGACTCGGTGCAAACTGTATACTATGATGATGGCAATGAAGACAGCGGCATAAGCAGCCACTCTCAGCTGAGCCTCAATTTGGCCTCTGGTGCTGAAGAGAAAAAGGAAGAGGTAAGAAAGCAAAATCCTTTAGAAGCTGTACATAGATGTATCTAGCAGGTTTTGTCTTCACTAATGCAAAACAATGCAAAATAACCTGAATACTAATGGCTATTGCAGCTTGTTATTGCTAAAATATGCTGACAGCAATTATTTCCTTTAATATATTCTCTTTGGATGCTAGCATCAAATTAATTTTTTCTTTGTCCATTAATATCAAAGAAAGTTTTGGCAGCAAATCTATTCATCTACGTTTTCAAGGCAAGCTTATTGCACCCTGCAGATATACCACCTTGTCATGTGGTCTTGTCAGATTTTACCAGCCTAAGCAGAGTCTGGCTGTGTTTCCTTCCAAGCTGAAAGGTCTCTACAGAGTCTGTATATTTTAAAGTAGTGTTGATTCACTGTAAAACACTTCGCCTATGGAAGCCTCGCAGCACATATTAGTACTTGTAGAGCAGTGTGGTGTGAAAGATACAGTATAGAAGTTTAAGCGTTCAGTTGTATCTGATGTTTTCACTGTGTAACGATGGCCATGCTGAGGGTGAACTATTTGGGTATTTATTTGACTGCAAATTTCAAACAACAGTACTTTACACGCTGGGCTGAGTATGTTGCTATTAACATTTTGGTGAAGACACCAGTGTTTCACTGCACCTAATGCATGATTTCATACTCCCAGTAGATGGGTAGATGTGCTGCAGACCTCTGAGGTAAGTTCACGTAATAACCCTGTGCCCTTACCTAAAGCCCTGGTGTGAGTTGGCACTGGAGCGGTTGCAATGATTTGGCAGTGGCGGTGAATAGCTGTCATTGCGTATCCTGCACCAGTTTGAGATGGTGTGGCTCACCTCAGCCCAGGCAACACACAGTAATGTGGTTTTGAGCTACTCAGGGTGAGGCAGCAGAGAAGGGTTTGCCACTCATTGGGAAAAATACACCTGGGCAAAAATCCCTCTGGATCTGTATGAATATGGAAACCATTTACAAAATAAAGCTGACATATCTTTTAAGCCATCTCAGTTTGACTAAAAGTATCTTGCACCTTAGATATAAGATAGACAAAGGCAATTGTTGCAGATGCACAAACTTCAGCCTTTCATGCTGTAAAGTCTTATAATGTCTATGAAGCTGTCTTACTTTTAAAAGCCTGGTATGGTTTTTCCAAACTAACTGTAAGTGGTTACAGAGCTTATTAATATTGTCCTTCTGCTGTAGAAAAGCAAGGTTTTTTTTACTGTAGTGCTTGCAGCTATGGTAAGATTGGAAAATTAAATCCAATATGTATATATGTTGGGGTTCTGAGGTTATTCCTCTTCTGGAGTCCCAGAATTGCCAAGCCATCCACCTTTTCCAAAACTCTCACTTAAGAGCATATGCAAGGAGATGCTTTCACACTGCCAGAAGAGGTGAGAGCCGCTGTGGATGTATGTCAGTTGTATTTCTCAGGAACAAAAGGGAAGTAGAATTAATGCGACTCACCTACCATCTAGTGGTGATCTGTGATCACGACCCAAGAGAAATTCAGCTTGTCCCTCCCCTTGGCTCCTGACACACCAGTGCAGTTTTTAAATTAATGTGTACATTGGGTGGATAAAAGTTCCTGCAGTTTTAACACCACATTCTGTTATTATCTAGCATGCAATTTAAACTTTATATTATAACATATTTTAGGTTAATTGTGAATGCCTTTCAATGCTCACTTCAGTTGTCTAAAATACGGAGTGTGCGGTGGTGGTGGCCGGTGTGGCACGGAGCCCTGCAGGAGATGCAGGAAATGGTGGCCGGGGCATGGACTCCTTGGCTGCTAGGGCAGCAGTGAGGGACCGTGGCCCCCTCCCTCTGCTGTAAGCACTGCCTGGAGCCCTCTGTGTACAGCAAAACAACTGTGGCCAGCCAAGTGGTGCAGCTGCATTCAGACCTCTCTTTGGATCCAAAAAAGCAAAGTTTTTGGAGGTGGTAGCTGTGGATTGGAAGCAGGAGCTGTGCAGAACAGTGTTTGCTTCTGTCTTACTATGCAAGGGGTGTAAACTCTGTCCTCTCTTTTTTCCACACCCGTTCCTCATCCCATACACAACCCTAAAGCCGTGGCACTCAGAGCGACTACAAAACAGGGAGAGTGGTACAGTTTCGTCCTGCCATTTCTTTGGAGGGTTTCATTGCTCATTTCCTCCTCCTTTACAGCATGCTTCCTTCAGCGTGGAGGTAGCTTGGTACCAGAGTTACTTATGCCAGGTTATTTTTTAATTGGAGTTTATTTAGCCCGCAGGCACTTTTATGAATGCCACATACTCACACAATGAGGTCACTGGGTTTGAACTTTCAACTTACGATTCATTTTAACTCTACCTTACACCTTTGTGTTACAGAACTGTACCCACCCAGCAAGTTGTTCGGGTTGACAGTCAAGCGCTTGGTTCATCCTCAACAATCATTTGAGATGCAATGCTGAGCCATGCAAATCACAAATTTTTAAGACTTTGTCTGAACCTTAAATAGACTGCATTGATGGACAGATCTGCACTGTTTCCATGTTTCATGCATCTTCTTTTCTCTATGGATTTCATGTAAAAGCCAGTATGTATTCCAGTACAGTACTAAAATCTCTGTGGCTTGGAGACATATTTCAGTACAAAGCTTACAAGGTGCTAAGCGGTCAGGCTCAAACGTGTTGACTGGCTGCTGTAGCCGTAAGCAAAGCTAGTTTATTCTGTTACCCACTCATCTAGTAGATTAGTTGGCAAATGAAGTCTGTGGAACTTGGTCCATCTCTATATTTTCCCAGATGTGGAAACTAAACATTTCTACCTTGTGTTTCTCCGATGTTGTAAAGCTGATTTTGCAGTATTCACACATGGGCATCTACCCATTTACCTGAATCGATGTTTTGGGGATTTTTTTCCTATGTGGTTTGGTCTTGAGATCCTGTCACTAGTGTCACTCTGTTGGTTTCACCAAAATGCAAGATTTGGACTGAAGCAGGGGAGGTGTTTGGCCGCCTTTGTTGTTGGTCCTGCCAGAGGTTGCTTCCCAGGGAAGAGCTAATTAAGTGCAGCCTGGATCCCTGCCTCAGCACTTCTTAAACTACAGAGGCGTGAGTCACCAAAGCTCGTCTGGGACGGCCCATGCTTTCCCAGTCTCTGCTTTATGCCACTGTCACTTATATTCAATATGTTGCTTTTAAATAGCATCAGGAGATGATTAAGTGCAAGTTTGTATTTGGACTGTTTTGCAATAGTCTTTACTTTCTTGAAGAAGAGGCCCGTGTCACGGCAAATAACAAAAATTTAAACCCGTTGCTTTCGACTGGCACGTGTTGGCCGCTAAGGCTGCCTAAACAGAACACTGTACTGAATTTGTTACAAAAAAGACAAATCAAGTTATCTGGCATTTCACCTAGTCTTTCACAAGCTCTTAGAGCACCTGCTATTTAAGTTCCCTTGCTGGCATCTGGCTTCGCGGCACACCAGACTTTTTATTACTTAAATACCTTATCAGCATGACTATAAGTGAATGATAAATTATAGTGAAGAGGTAGCTTTGCTGTAATTAGGGTTGAGTCACATCTTGTTTTCGACTCATTTATGTTTGTGCCATGTGAAAGTCAGTGGTCCCAGCTAGTACACATCGCGCGGCCCTCCAGCACACAGCTGTTAGCTGGTCTTTCTTGTGCAGGTCTCTGGTCTCTGAGTATTGAGCACAGATGGCTTAACTTGGGGGAGAGCTTAGGGAGGAGAAGAGGAAGAAGAGCCGAATGGGTGGGAATACAGAGAGGATTCAGCTCTGTCCTCTTTGTTCATCATCCTGATTTCTTGCTTCAAAACGTGTCCTCACAGGGAAGGACCAAGGGGTGGTGGCTGGATGTGGTCATGTTCAGTACCCACAAGGAGCATGCAGCAGCCAGAAGCTGAGGACAGGCATCCATGGTACCTACCACAAGCCCCTGAGCACTGCGGGGCTGGGCATGAGCACACCTGCTGGGAGTTAGCTGGTTTCAACTATCTGAACTCTTTTTGGATTTATTCACCTCTGGTTCATCCACATGCAATTTAGAGTGTGGCTTAATCAGCTTAATCTGTATAATTGCAAATGTGCTAAACTGTGAAGGATGATGAGATAACGTCAATAAGGGTGGGAACTTCTTAAACTAGGTTTACTCCTATGGGGCTTGTAATTTGGAGTGAGGACCCCAGACTCTGGTGGCACTCTGGTCTTGCTGGCCACAGGGCCTCAGGACAGAGCAGCAGAGCACTGTAACAGACTCTCACCAGCATCTCTGATGGCAAACGGAGGTTTCAGTTAGACTGAGTGACACTGGATATACACTAAACTCTCCGAGCTGCTCAGCCACGAGTCAGGATACGTTCGCACAATGTCTCCACCCTTCACAGTTGCTCAAAAAGCAACTTCCAAGAGCGCTTGCCCAGAGCTAAACCAGAAACCACTGTGCATTGCTACAAACCCAAACTGCAGAACCGGTCGCTGAAATGATGCTGAAGGGAGCCCTCAGAGGACACGTGTATCTTCCCGTCGCAGCAAAAATTCTTCCAACTCGCTGCAGCAGAGCGGTCTGCTGTGCACTGCAGCCTGTAATCATTTGTTGCTGTATCCTGTACTAGGAAGAAGGAAAACAAGGCAGTGGTGACAGTAATCCGAATTCTGGATCAAGTTAAATTTTAGACCGAGTAACTGCAGTGCTGAATAAAACTGGCCATTCCTGAAAACTGGTAATCTAGGGGTTATTGTCATCCCTGTAAAAGGGCCTGTGGATGCTGAAAGTGGGAGTTAAACGGACTCCCCTGCAGTTAGGCTGGGCCAAGCTGCTCCCTTACCATACTGCATGTGTGCTCCTCTGCCTTTCCAGAGTGTCTGATATTTTGAGTCTGCTGTAGCTCTTCCCTGACACCTCAGTAACACCCAGGAACTGGTCACCCTGGGATCAGGAATAATAGTACCCCAGAGAATGGAACAGCACTTCTGGCCATGTAGTTTGTTTTTTACGTCGAGCATGGTGTTGAGTTGTCAGCACTGAAAATCCATCTCGACGCTAGGAGGCTGTGATGTCCAAACTGAGCACGGGCAGCTGCAGAGTTTCCTCTGAGCCACCCGTGTTTCCCCGTCCTGGCATCCGGAGACAGCTGTGCTGCTCATGGTACTGGGATGCTGAGCGGGATGTGGAACGGGATGCTTCTGGCAGGGTGGGAGACCGGCTGAGCGCTGAGGAGACTGAGCACAGCAGCCTTGACTCTTCCTACTTGGAGCTCAACCACAGCAGCCTCGCCCTTAACTCCATGCTCTAGGAAGTAATAGTTTGCAGACGTGGAGTTGTCCAAGGCAGCTCCACCCCGTGCAAGCTGGAGTTTGTGACTGCTGCTGGGACCTGCCGGTGGCTGGGCTTGCGCTTGGACTTGGGCAGGGACGATGAGGCTTTGCTCTGGAAGGGTGGAGAGAGGGGGGAACCAGAGGACCTCTGCCTGGAGAGACACTGAAGAGACTCAGAGGCCTATGGCTTTTTATGTATTGCTTTGTTAGCATAAAGTTCCACTTTTAACCCGTAGTTATCATCTGGCTTTTGAGGTTCGCCAGCAGATGTTAGAAAGACAGCCTGGAAGAAGTTGCTTCTTTTGCCAGATAAAAAGAAAATGGATTTTTTTTAGTCCTGTTACTTGATTTAGGGTGTTCTGAGAGATTTATTGAGGGATTATTAATGCCTATACATCTTCTAAAAAGAGGCGGAGCATATGAATACTGCTTTCCTATACATTACGTGCTTGCTGTTCCAGTTCAGGTACTGAAGTATAGAAGGGACAGCGTTAGAGCATCATCCAGCCATCCCCAAGTTTCAGTCACCGCAAAACTGGCAGAAAGAGTTTTCTGGTTTTAGCACACTTGCATTTTTATATGACTGATGAGATTATTTCTGCAAAGCAAATATATTTTCCTGCAAACTCCCCTATGTCGGTCGGAAATGTTAGCTGATTTGGTTTTGGAAATGAGTTAGAGGAGAGGACGAAGGAAATCCTTGAGGCTGAAGAACAGATTTGAGGGTCATGAGATCCGCTTGTCATTTCCAGTTCAGCCCTATGCTTCCTCTGTGACTTACATGACTTAACTGCTTTGTGTCTGCTCCTTATCTGTGAAGTGTGACTATTACGAAGGTGAACTCACTAATCTTGGTACGGCATGTTGCTGAGAGGGAAAGCATTATGGTTGTTGTCTATGATAAGCAGGCCTTCAAGGATCAGGTTAAATGAAGCGAACCTGCATTTAAAATGCCTTAGAAATACATGGCCAAATTTTGGTTGTGGTTGTATCTATATAGCCTGATCTTTTAATGTGGTTTTGTAGGTGTATTTGTTAGTTAAAACACCACAATTGCTTTGGTGCCAACAAATCCCAAGAGTAGAATTACATAATTTTTTTTCCAATTTCTGAAACTTCCAAAATGAGTGTTTTACCACAGTAGTTCGTGTTGCTAATGGGGATTGATTTTACCATATTACAAAGCACAGTAATGTAATTTTACTTTTACTTTATGACAATGCACAGTTTTTCCTGCATCCATTGTAGGAGCTCATACTAGTATAGTGCAGTGGTATTCCTTTAGGGGTTCCCCCATTGAAGCAGTGTTCTTCCGATTTTTAAACTGTGGGTCCACCCAATTTTGGGGGAGGGGAGAAAAGGCAGATTTTCTTGCTACAATATTTATAACTTCCAAGCAACTGAAACTTATGTTAATTTTTTAATATCGTTGTATTACTTGGATTTCTTCTGCTTTGCTTGTTTGTATAGGTGTAAATGTGTATGTTCTTAATCAGTTTTTTTGCAGTTGTTGCACAGATCATATTCTCCTGTCTTGAAGACCACAGGTTGAATAGCACTGTGTATTCTAGGGATAGGTAATCAAAGCATTTATTTGGGGTCTTCTCAAAGGCTAATGAAAAAGAAAAGAGGCTGTGGCAGAGGAGGCACAGGCATGTAAAGAAAAAGGATATAGCGCAATTTGCATTTAATTAGAAAGGAGTGGATGAAAATATTCTTCCTGTAAGTGAATTGGACTAGTTTAAGAATTCTGGTTAGTTTGTGATAGAAGATGCAAACACAGGCTGAATGGGTGCTTTCTTCTACAGTAAAACCAATTATTTCCATGGTAACCATTGCTGTGATGGTGTCACTGTTGGAAATTGTCAGCCTGTTGGATCAACAGGGAATCACTGGGCTCTCATAACACTTCAGGATCTTTTTATAAAATCTGGAAAGCAAAATGTATTTTCTCTGGGAGGCTGTATTGTATCCATAATCTCTGTGTCTGTCATAACAGTTTGCAAATAAAAATACTGATAAGTGTCCATGAAACATAAAACAAGCTTTTGACCTCAGCTGGTAGTGATGATAAATGAACTTCAACTAATGCTCCCCCACTGCTATTTAGCAACAAGAAAAAGTGCAAAGGTTGCCTTTTATCATGTAGCTGGGTGGAGACATGTTGTCTGAACTTTTACTCCGTTAAGTGAAGGTGATAAAATAATTTACGACCACTAGGTCATGATCATTTGGTCCTTTATAGTTTTGCTAGCTTGCATGAATTGACAAATCAATTCTAATATTACTACTGAGTTCCTAGCTTTTGGCAGTTAATGTGTTATACAGAAATACCAGCTAATTAATAATAACCAATTACAATACTGGCATATAGCTGTCATTGCTAGCATAAGAAGTTTGTACATTTTTACACAGACTCCTAAAAGCACACAGGAATGTGTATTGATGTGATCAGAACACAGATATATCTACATGAAACAGCATAAATGCTGTGATTTTTCCCTATAATATATATATAATATATATTCCAGTTTCTGCTTTTAAGCCTTGTCATTAACAAAGAACATGACTGATTATCCATCACACGTTTTCACTGAAAATATGTAGTAATTGTGTTCTGATACTTCTCAGCCTGCTCAGGTTTTCCTTGTAATTTATTCTCAGCCAGAATTATTATCTGTTTCATTTATCACAACTTTTTATAAATTGCATTTGGAAATGAGTATGCACTTCTTGCAAAGACATGATTAAGTTTTGATTATCTCCTTTCTTTGGATTAGAAAAAGGCAGCTGTAGTTAGCAAGGCTGCATTTCAGCCAGGCAGCTCAAAAATACAGAGATACCAAAACAAGAAGCAATGCAACTTATTGCAAAGACATGAGAAAAAAAAAAAACCCAACAACAACAACAAAAAAACAACAAACAAAAAAACAAACAAAAAAGGCAGAAGGGAGCCAGGTGCTTTAATGAAAACCAGCTATGAAATACTCTTGAGCATCATCTCCCCTGGGGGTTCATGGGGAGCAGCAGCCTGTCTGTGTGGCCCTGTGGCACAGCTGCTTTTTTGGCAGAAGGAAGGGAGGAGGATGCTCTTTCCCCTGGAGACCAGCAAGGCTGGAGGTCCTTGTCTAGGAGGCACCTACCTGTGTCTTCCCAGCAGATTGCCAGGTAGAGAAAAAACTTTCAGGAGATTTAAGTGTCTCCTTATACTGCCATGCTTGTCTGTATGTATATATTATGAAGCATTAATTGTATCAGTACATTTAGAACATACAAATAAAATTTAAAAAATCCAAATAGGTAATGGTAGGGGAAGAAATGCAGATTAATGAGCCTCAGCAATTTACACAGGCATCACCACATTTACAGAGTGGTGATTTTATTTTCATTAGGGAGTTTGTTGGCATAAACACATTAACAAAAAGTCACCCAGGGTTTGTTTTTCCTTTGCCATCATGATAGCAGCTGTATGTCAGCCCTCACAAGCGTACCAACAGCAGCAAGCTGATGAGCAGCAGGCTGTGTTGGGTCAGACCTATAGTTTGGGCTTTTTCGGCAGTGCAAAGTGTGGTGAGGTATAGGATGAAGGGTTATTCATGGTTGTTACATATGTTTTGTTTGTGCCAGCAAAAGTCCTGCTGTGCAATTTTGGGTACTGGCAATTTTTTGCCATTTCGCTGATAAAAGTTGCATACATATAAGCAACACGTTATCAGTACTGTACAGATCAGATCTCGTGCTCCTTGGGTAGTGCTCCCTCTGAAGACAATTTTTGGTGCTGGATTTATCAAATATACACTGTAGTCTGAGCAAAAGTTGCAGAACCTGGCTCTCATCTGGCTATAAAGGCTAAGCTAAGATTTCAGTGGTTAAACACCTGATGCTGATGTTGCTTACATTGGTATTAATGAGTAACAGGGAATGCCAACAGCAGCCATGTGCCATTAAATGCCACGGGGCTGTACCAGTGCCAGGTCAAACTGAGCGAGATCATGATCAAGTCCTTGAAGCTGCTGTGCCTGGATTGGGAAATCAGTCTGGGCCCAGGCAAGGGAGAGATTTGGTCTGGCTGGGCTCAGACTCTGCAGTGTAGTTGTCAACCTGGAAGGAGCCTGGGAAAGCTCCCGCTGTACCCTGGTCAGTGCGGTCAGGGGGCCCTGGGGAGCACACCCTAACAGCACACCTGAAAGTGGCACCTAGAGATGAGCCGAGTTACCTAGAAATAGCTGTCAAGTGCAATGGGGGGCAGGTATCCAAGACAGCTGCGCACAGCTGGAAAGCACCTTGCGGGGAAGCTGCGCCTTGGTGGAGCGGGAGATGGGGACCAAACAGGTCCCGTAGCATTGGGGAGCATGGTAGTAGTGCCATCTACATCTACCTGCAATCAGGTTTGGCACCTGATTCCTGCCCATAGCGTTCTGTAGCCTTGGCTGACACTCTTGTTTGGGGGGTTAACTCGATTGCCTGACCATAAGCACCCAGGGCTGCTGGAAATGCTGTGGCTGGTTCCCCCTCCAGCAGCTGCTTCTGGATGGTCCACACCTCCTGTAGGTCCTGTGTCATATTTGCGTGATGCATGGTACGTGAAGATATGTTAGAACCCTTAGGACATTTGAAATGGCCCTGGGTGCCTATGTTCAGGCAACAAAACCTCACCCCAGATTTCAACAGGCTATGAAGACAGCTTAACATCTAGCTAACGTACAGACTCCTCCATTGCAGACGTCAAAATTTAGATGGGGGAGTCTGGAGCTGAATCCCACCCTAAGAGTGACATATTACATGGGAACAATAGCAAATAAAAGTGTAGCCTGGATCAAAGTAAATGTTTATTTTAAATGGTTGTATTTGTAGATGTACTTCTGTCAGGAAAAACAGTTGGAATACAACAATTTAACTAACCCGCTGTTGTACAAATTTAGCTGTGCAGATAAAATTAATTCATTTGCATCAGTATAAGTAAGTAGAGCTGTTTATGTTTGCAGTCTCAGAAGAAACCTAACCTAGGATGCAGCCTAAAAGACAAGATGAATAATCTTGATCACTAGCATTGGTGATCCTGCGCTGTTGCTAGACTAGCAGTCAGAAAATCCAAATTGGATTCAGCTTAGACCTTTACTTCTCAGAAATCTTGCAATTCCTTGAATTTTTTTTTGACCAACACTTATAATGCATGAGTCACTGCATGACATTTTGATTTTCATCGTATATGAAGTGCCATGTATCTGTGTACTCATGTCTACAGATGTTACCAATAATAATTGTAGAACATAAACCTGATTTCACTTACAAGGGACTAATCAGGAGAAGGTCATTTGCGGTCAGTGGTGCTGCCAGTATAAAGCCAATGACAAGAGAAACAAACTTGTTTCCTCAGAATTTTTTTCACTGGTGTCAAGAATCACACTTATGCTTAAGTGATTACAGTACTGGAGCCTATGAGTTGTGTGCCGGATATTTTATTCCTACTAGTAAGCGGTCACTTGATCAGGTCCTGCTTGAGTAGGTCACTTAGAGGAATGTGAGGTTATCAGTCTGGTTTCCTCTGATTTTTGCTATGAGAGTATTATGTTTTCTATTTTATTAGTATTCTTCAACGCAGTTTATAGATCTAAGCCTAAAAATACACGTCCTTCAGCATTGTTTATTGTGCAGCGGAGATTAATCTTGCTGTCATTTGGACCACTACTGTAGGTGGAGTGCTGCAGAAGGAGAACAGTCCTCTCTTTGCAAATGTTATTGCTCAAGATAAGGGTGTAGAAAGCAGATTAGGAGATGACATGTGACGTGTCCTTCCCTCAGTCTAAAAGTACAGGATCATGGGATGAACTTCGCCTGACTAGTTGCACAGAGACTGTGCTCACATCTGTAGCTCTTACGGACAAGACTGCAAAACAAAAACGTAAAATGACTCTCATGAGCTCCTTTCTCAGTCACTGCATATGTGGAGACCCTTTACCTGTGTCTGATTCTGAGGTAAGAACCTTATTTAACCTGTGATTTTGCTGCTCTGACCTCAGAGGGGCTGGTTTAAGGGACAGCTTTGCTGAAGCTGTGTT
Organism: Scopus umbretta; assembly: GCA_013400535.1. Taxonomy (NCBI): domain Eukaryota; kingdom Metazoa; phylum Chordata; class Aves; order Pelecaniformes; family Scopidae; genus Scopus; species Scopus umbretta. The sequence continues at coordinate 79,303 of VZTL01042274.1, read as the reverse complement.
GCTGCTCCAGCCAGGGAGTCACTCTCTACTGAATCGCTCATACTATTAAAACTGGTCCTGAGCTAAAATCTGCGGAGAAGCTGAAGCATGCTTGAATGATAGGTGTGATGCCATAGAAATCAGAATTTATGCAAGTGCTCTATTTAGAATAAATTTCATGCTGTAAGTGAAATAATTGAATGAGGAACAAAGTATGAAATTGATCATTTTTCATACGTTAATTGCAGTAATTAAGTTAAAATGCTGACTGTTTAATAACTGTCTACTAGCTGAAGTGGTGTCATTCAGTGAAATCTGTCTTGATCTGTCTTTCAAATGAAAAGTAAAATCTGTCCACTGTATCAGGTGGCCTTCTAAAAAAGGCTTATCGGAGTTGTACTGGCCTGTTTGAAAATGGTAGCTGGAGAAGGAAGTGGCAGAAGAGAAATCCTCTTTCCCAGGCATCGTTGTAAAAGGCTGATTCTAGGCTGCATGTTTACTTTGAATATGCAATACCTGAAATGCCTTCATCTGGTCTGAAACAGATGAACAAAATGTAGTCAGAGGCAGACAAAATGATGCCTCTCTTTTTTGGAATACTTACTAGCTTTGAACATCATCACAAATGCACTTGGGTAGTCTAAAGGTATCCTAATAAAGAAGTAGGATGATTTTTTTTTTTTCCAAAAAAAAGTCAGAATTAGTTCATAATTTATATGAGAACTTGGGGCAGGGTTCACTTACTCAGCAGTGCTTTGGAGTTCTCATTCACTCCATCGGGCATTCATGCAAACTGCCACCCAGCCCAGGAACACCCATCTTCCTCTCTGCTTCTTTTCTGTTCTTTATAGAGGAGCCAGGAAAAGCCAAGGAAATGCTGAGAATGTTCAAATTTGGGGGAAAAGTTAATAAAGATTTTTATGTGCAGTGTTTTTTCTCAAAATAAAAAACTTCAGGGGTTTTGCTGCAAAAATTTACAGCAGTATTACTCTAAGTGCATTGAAATCCTTAAAAATGTTCCTTCTAACAAGTATTTCAGTTGAGGTTATTTTATTTCCAAATTTTTGGTACCAGTGTGATTATGATACCTGTAGGCATTAACCTTCGTGAGCCAGATGTGCTGTTAAATAGGAACAACATGCTGATTTTCCAAGCTTTCTCTCTAAAAACATCAGTTTTTCCTGTATTTGTGTTACAATGTGTCTCTGGTCCTACTCTGTATGACTTTAGAGCATATAGAAAATTAGCTTCTCCCCTCCAAACTGGGTGAGCTCACTCACTCAGTTTGCACATGGCTGCAGAATCTCTAGATCTGACCCAAGTGAGAGTGTGGGAGTGAGTGGTAGGAAGGGGTGTGACTGCCAGTTTTGGTATCTGCTTGCAGTTACATGGGATTGGCAAGCAGTCGAACGGCAGCCTTACTGTTTATTTTTATCAGTGAAGAGAGGTAAAGCCGACGAGGATCATAGAGTCATAGGATGGTTTGGGTTGGAAGGGACCTTCGAAGATCATCTAGTCCAACCCCCTGCCATGGGCAGGGACATCTTTCACTAGATCAGGTCACTTAAAGCCCCATCCAGCCTGACCTTGAACGCTTCCAATGATGGGGCATCCACAACTTCTCCGGCCGACCTGTTTCAGTGTCTCACCAACTTCATTGTAAAGAATTTGTTCCTTCTGATCTGAATTTACCCTTTTACAGTTTGAAACCATTGCCCCTTCTGCTGTCACAACAGGCGTTGGTAGAAGGTCCAGAAATACAGTGTACTGTTGAATTATTTTTACTGGTGTAGCATCATACTTGTGTGCAGGAACAAGTCCTGTGAGTGCCAGAGCTGTCTTTCCGAGACATTATTCAGTGAATTCAGTGTTTATGATAGGGCCTGTCTGTACTGCTGAGGTAACAGGTGAGTGTTTAGCGTTATTAGTTATATGTTTGCCTAAGAGGTGCTGATGGTCGGGTATTAACCTGACTCAGCACAAGCATCATGATGTCTTTCCTTTGCAAAGTTACTCTCTTCCTGAGCTGTCAGTTGCATTTATCGTGTTTATTATGGTAACACTTTCTTTTTAGCAATGTTAAGTTGATCTGCCATATGAAAAACTCACAAATCATTAAGTGTCAGAAAATTCTGTGGCTTATTTAACTTGTTCACATTTAAAAAGGTTGTTTCTGATGACCACTGGAAGAGGTCCCCATCCCAGGATGAAGAAAAGACAGACACACAAAAGGTCACACCCAGGAGATGGGGCTCTGGAAAAAGAACTCGTCCCAGACCTCTCTCAGACTATGGCCAAATGTCGATCAGAAGTTTCTCTATACCAGAAGATGCAGTTGCAGTGGAGTCTCAGAAGACAGACTGCACGGACGGAGAAAATCAGCCAGAACTGGCTTCCGTCGTGTCTGTGATCCAAAGCAATACAGTAGGCTGCCACAGAGGGCGAAAAAGAAGACCCATCTCCGTAATAGGTGGGGTCAATTTCTATGGAAGCGGTCCGGCAGAAGAGATAGAAGGCCTGCTGACACAAGTAAGATAAGAGATGTGCTCTCTGCAAACTGCAAAAGACCCTTTCACTTCCTTGTCTCTATCTTCAGCCTAGAAAATAGAATGGATGCTTCCTTCTCTTCCTTCCCTTTTGTCAAGCTGACATCATGTACTTACAATTCTGCTTTCCTGGTCACTAATTACTTTGTCTTGTTGTTAAAAAACAAACCAGCATGGAATAAAACTGATACTGGCTTTGGGATAATCTTTTTTGTATTGTAAATTAACCTTATGTCTTTCTTGGAACGGTTGTTATGTGTCATATTGGTGTATAAGAGCTGATTTGTATGTAATACATCTGTGTGTTTAGTCATCTTACAGGCTGTAGGGCCCGAGGAACAGAGGAATACAAACAATAGTACAAAACCACATTATTTATTGATAATTTCAAATTCTCCAAAAGCAGGCCTATTCAAAACCTGTGGCATTAGCTATGGTGTTCAAAATCTTGGTATTAGCATAGCAACAGTATTTAAAACTAAAAAGGAAGTAGCTTTAGAAACTTGGTTATAAGTTAAAGAATTAATGATATAAGGAAAGAATCTAAGAAAACTGTGAATGTCAACCCCCCCTGCCATTTATCTACTACTAAATTGACCTGATGGAACATAGGAAGCCTGTAAGAAAATAGCGAGTGTTTGAGTTGGTACTCGAGCAGTACCTATGTACTTACTTGCCATCTCTATTGGCTTAGGTAAGAGACTGAGAAATAAAAAAACTTCTGAAAGATAAAAATAGCTCCTTTTTTTTTCCTGGAGGTAGTCCTGAGTGGGTACGATGTGTAGAAGAACTTACTGTTCTGATGGTAATGGTGGCCCTATCTTGTAGTTGGTTATAGAGCTTCAGGCTTATGGGCTTTTGTAGTACTGCACTGATCAGGTGTGTTCCACTCTCCAGAAAAGCTGGAGGACTCCTACGTAAAGCAATTGTTAAGCTGATAAAGCAACGGAAAAAAGGAATAGTATCTACATCCTCAAAAAGTGTGATTTCAATGGTTATTAATGGAATTTGAATCTTTTTAATCTTTCTCATGTTACTTGATCTCCTGCTGGCAAGTTCAATGCAGTATCATGGGTACTGTACTCCTCTGACTGAAATCAAATGCTGAAACAATGGCAGGATTTTCAGTCTCCTGTGAAAAGCAATTTTTAACATGAATGTTGTTACTGTATATTGCACATTTTTTCTTTATAATTCCCCGATGAAAAAGTGCATCTTGAAGTAAAACTCCAACTGAAGCCAATGAATCTTCTACCCAGGTAAAGGCTATAGTTTCAAACCCTACCTAATTGGGATATTTTAAAATTAATTTTATCACTACTTAGCTTGGCGGAAAAAAAAAGAGGAAAATCATTGTTATAAGTTCTAGGCCATTGTAGTCAAGTATAATAGATGGATTTCAAGGGATAGTAAGTATTGGCAATCCTTGCTGTACCATGGAAGTGATTTAACACACTCCAAGCTCTTCATTAACTGCTGAAACCAAAATTATCTCTCTTCAAACCTTGCTCACATCTGTTTATTAACGAAGCAACATGCATCAAGGCAGCTGAGTTGAGTCTTTCCATGCTCTGATGCTGCCGTGAGGGCTGGCTGGGGTTAAACAAGCACATTGCTGGATCACTGTGGTCAAGACCAAAACTATGGAGCATTCCCAATAGGGACACATTTTTAACCCAAACGATGGCCTTCCCAGGCCTTCCACTGAGTAACAGGACATTCTTGTCTGTCTGGGGAAGGGATCTGGACTGAAGCCTTACATTAAAGTTTATTATTATAGTTGCCCAGAAATAAATAGTTTTGTTGCTTAATCAGCCCATTATTTGCATATAGTAATTACCATCACTTCTATTAGCTATTTGATGGAATATATTGGACTTTTTTATGGTGTTATTCAGTGACAGGATTCTGGTATATTGCTAAAAAACTGAAGAAATGAGATTTAAAGATGAAGTTGTAGTTAAATGATACTCAATACACAGAGGTTTTTGGCAGTCATATTAGAAAGTAAATTTGTAGCTGGAATGTAGAAAAGGGATAATGAAGCAGGAATAAGTGTGCTAGAAGCATTTTACATGGGGCTTTCAAAGACTGATCTTCACCTTGCTGATTTTTTTTGTAAAAGCTTTGAAAACCCACGGGAATATTTGCAAAGTGTAATGCTAATTCCTTCTTTGTTGTGTTTTGTTTTGGTCTGACAGCTTAGGTGTGAGAAAACATTTTCAAACAATACTAAATCACTGGCTTCATAACAGAGTTTCAAGAGATCATAAAAAACCCAACCCTGATCTTTCAGATTACTTGACAGGAGGGCCTGTGACCAGTTAACAACTGAAAGATAAGAGCAGATGTAAAGACAAGTTTCTCTGAAGTTCAGATGCTGAGGTCTGGCTGTTTCATGTTGGATGTTTATGCAGGGTCATCAGCCTGGCTAATGTGGTGTTGTTCAGGGACATAAAATTAGACTCAGTTTGCAAATAAAACGGGTATGCTCTCTAATCGTAATTAAGCAAATGAGTGATTTAACTAAAGAAAATAGCTTCTATATAAAGTTACGAGTAAACTTAATATTACCTCTTTTTAATGAGACTCCTGGGATCTTCAGAGCAGAGGATCATTTAGACAATTGTTTTTGTCTTGTAAACTATGTTTATTTGGCTTAAAAGCAATACATTTATTTGAAGAAAGCAAGTGTCCCAGGAAATGAACACAACTTCCGACCGTAGCATTTCCAGTCATTCTTTCGCGTTGAGTTTCCCTCCTGATGTGCGTTTACAGTGCCAGCCGGCATTGCGCAGGCTGTTCTCAAAGCAGCCAGATCCCAGAGCATTTCAACACGGAGTATTACAAGATGAAAATTATAGAGCAGATCTGATCATAACAGGAGGCTAAAGGAGTTTTTAAGGTAACAGAGGACTGTAACAGAGTAAAGTACTTTCTGCTATGCTGGTAGATACGGTATGCAGTGTTTAAGCAATGACACTTCAAAGTAGGGGATTTTACTGACCCTGTAATTAGCTGGACTATCTGAAGAAACCCTACTTCATACCTGAGTTTTGTTCAGTTGGACTTGCTGGTAGCTTTACTAATCCTGGATTTTCCTGTTTTCTCTGTAGCCTGTAACACGGCCACCTATTCCAGCACACCAGGTACCCCCTTACAAAGCTGTTTCAGCCAGGTTCCGGCCGCTCACCTTTTCACAAAGTACCCCCATCGGCCTGGACCGGGTTGGACGAAGGCAGCAGATGAGAACATCTAATGGTAAGATGGTGTCCTGGTTTCAGCCGGGATAGAGTTAATTTTCTTCCTAGTAGCTGGCATAGTGCTGTTTTGGATTTAGGATGAGAGCAATGCTGATAACACACTGATGTTGTTGTTGTTGCTAAGCAGTGCTGACACTAGTCAAGGACTTTTCAGCTTCCCATGCTCTGCCAGGGGCACAAGGAGCTGGGAGGGGGCACAGCCAGGACAGCTGACCCAACCTGGCCAAAGGGCTATTCCATACCATACGGTGTCATGCTCAGTATAGAAACTGGGTGGAGTTGGCCAGGGGGCAGCGATCGCTGCTCGGGGCCTGGCTGGGCATCGGTCGGTGGGTGGTGAGCAGCATCACTTATTTTGTGTATTTTTTAATCGTTATTATTATTACTTTCTCTTCCTCTGTTCTCCTATTAAACTGCCTTTATCTGAACCCATGGGTTTTACGTTTTTTTTTCTGATTCTCTCCCCGATCCCACTGCGGGGGGAGGGCGAGCGAGCGGCTGTGTGGTGCTAAGCTGCTGACTGGGGTTAAACCGCGACAGATGGGCAAGTCTTTTTAACTTTCTAGATCTCAACTTCATACCCCAGCTTGGTCGGGAGGCAGATTATAGTGTGATACACAAAAGGGTGCAAACCAACTCAATGGCAACGTAGTACCCAGCTAAGTTGCTTTGTTTTATGACTTTCTCATTAGTAGCTTTTCCTGCTGTGTACATGTAAAACTTGTTTTTTGCATCTACTGTTTGACATTGGTATAGTTTATTCTTCTGTACCGGTTACACTCCTGTATTTTCCACTTTCTATTCATATACTTACCTGAAGATAATAATAACGAAGTAAAGTCTAATGTGCTTGAGTTCATACCCGAACCATAGTCACACCACACATGTATTTTTAATTCTCTGTTTGCCATGCATTCAGCTTAACTGCCTAGATAGGTAAGATTTAAATTATTAAGCAGCTTGTTTCAGAGAACTGAATGCAGTTGCAGTTGCAGTTGCAGTTGCTTTCTCAGTGGTGAGTGTGGCCCAACCAGGGTTCTGGGACGTAATGGACAGATTCTTGGAAAAGATTGCCTTTTCAGAAGTAGTACCCTTTATCAGACTCTGTGATGTGCCCTGTGTATTTTTTCTGTAATTGTTTACTATTAGCATGCAAAGCTATCTTGAGTTAATAGAAAGTCATATCTGTTATTAGAGGAACATTTCATGTCAGGTGGGACCAGAAGAACCTGGGTTTATATCATTTGCGTTCTTTCAGGCCACTGGGAGCATAATCTAAACAGTTAACTCCTGTTTCACTGGCCAGGGTTGACATACAACCAAAATTTTCACTTTATATTTTCCATTGTTAATAGTGAACAAAACACTACTGGGAACCTTCACTCTGCCTCTGTGAGGAGAATAAGTAAAGGTGTCTGGTTCGGGGCTTGACTAAAGCAGAAAGTTGGCAAATAGCATTTTCAATGTTTCTTTATTAAAATTATACATATGTTTACTAGTCAGTACCTGGCTTTTATGGTTCTAAGCTAAGTTTTAGCTGCAGTGATATCCAAATTCTGCTCAAAAAATCCCTCAACTACAAAATAATTTATATAAGAACATGTTAAAACTGCATTTTCCAGTCTTCAATAGACCACGGCAGTTTTCTTCAGAAAGTACTCTCCAAGGAACAGATTTGAGAATTTCTAACTATAGCAATGAGATACATTATATATACTATATTAGTATTCTCCTTTTAATTTATATTGTAGTAAAATATTGGGAACTATTTTAAAACCCATGTCTAGAGTGTGTCCTTGCTGTACGTATCTCGGTATACTTAATCATCCGGATTAGACATTGAGGTAAATTTGACACCTAATGCTGCAACCCTTGCTGAGATTACGTGGTATCTCAGTCCCTGATTCCAGAAGGATCACTCACAGAATAACAGGTTTGCCATGAGCTAATTTTGGGGAAAAAAAAAAAAAAAAAGACTCTCTGTGCATATCAGAATAGGGATTCCTTTTTCATTTTTAGTTATCCTTTTCATTTCATGTTTGTAAACCACATGAAATAATATTAATTACCTGGACAACTGCTTGAGAATAGTATCTTTCCAGGTATTTGGCCTTCGAATAACTGGTCTCCTAAACATAAGCAACAGGATGACAAATACACAAAGCAAGGTTTCTGCCACTTCTCAAGACAATGAAGCCAAAGCAATATCGATTATGCTAGATGTGACTTTTATGACTCATTACAATAAACATAGCAGTTGAGCAAGAGAAGCTGCTGAAATCAAAGCCTTGAAGGCAAGTAGGGAATATTATGTACTTTGCAGTTTGAGAGCAGTTGCAAAGATCTGTTAAGTAGCTCCAGCAGAAAATAATAAAGTGAATAGTGTCACACATTCTGATCTCTTTCCTTTTTCTCTTAAATTCACAAGGCATTTCCTTGTCTTTGAACATGTGAGAGTTTTTTGTTTGCTCATGTACAGTGAAATTCGATAGCACAAAAGCCCTTTATTACAGAAATTCTAAACCCAAGCACTGAAAATCAGTGGTATCTTATTTTAGTTACTTGCTAAAGCCTAATATATTGCATGTCCACTTTTTATAACAATGGGAGATAGAATTGGAGATGTACATTTTTAGAAAAACAGCTGTTATAAGACAATAAATCATACTGTAGGAGGCAGAATAACAACCAGCCAACAGGTAAGGGAAACTTCCCTTGAGACTTATTGCTACTCTTGTGCATAAAGGGATACAAGTTTTACATTCTACTTATGATGTTACCTACTTAGCACAATAAACCATTTTTTGTAAGTATCTTAAAAACTAACCCATCTCTTGTGCATATTGTGGTGTGGGACTTGAATTGTCTAAATTAATTGGTGAACTCCTTTAGATAGGCTAAGCTCTGAGTAGGTGGGGTGGGATTCACCTCAAGTTTAAGTCACCTAAATTTAGTCTAAATGTCGGTACCTACATAAGAGTTAAACATTTGAGCACTTGATACAGGCAGTGGAGGTCTAGAGCTTGGTTCAGTTACCCACCCCAGGGTCCAGATATGTGTGGGATACCCGACTACCTGCCTGCAGCTGGCAGATATAACAGATGACCTATGGGAGATGTATTCCTTTCTTCAGTGGCAGTCGGAGGCCAGCAGGATATCCAAAATACTTAAAATGGCACTAAGTAGCTATGTTTAAACAACCGATCTGAGGCCCTAGCCATTGCAGTCAGTGAAGGTTAGAGTAGGAACTGCCTTTGGATGAGGTGGATTGCTCTCAGTTGTTTTATTTGTGACCAGTACCTGCTGATTTAAATGATTTGTTCAAATTTGGATTCCAGCATTTAGATTAATAAATTTAAATGTCTTTAATTCAAGTAGTATCCTGTCCTGGATGTTCGCCTACAGTGTTAAACGACCATCAAGCTTTTCCCAGTTCATCAACGTTGGGTAACCGAGTAGGTTTCAGCCTGTGTGGAGCACAGCTCGGGATCTGAGGTGCAGACAAACTGGCTGTTGGGGAGTGGAGATTTTCAGGTTCTCCATGCCTCTCACTGATCAAATAAACAAATCCCACCCCAAATAGGTTATTGGCCCTGGAATTGAACAAACAGAAGTTATTAATCACTCCTCGAGAGAAACAATTCCCTGCTTGCTACCATCTCCTTGCTACCCTGTCCTTGTTCCCCCACCCCGAAAGAGTGAGGGTGTAAGTAGGACAAGATGCGGTAAACACAAATTCCCAGGTTACTACACTGAGTGCCGTATTTGTGATTACCAGGTGGTGGGTGGAATACGTCTGATGTTGCAGGCAGCTCCATGACGATTGCTGTGTTTGGCAGCCAGAGTGCCTGAAAAACTCAGGATGCTCATGGACAGGACCTGAAGGGGTATCATGAAATCCACTGCCGCAGGCTAAGCAGTCCCAGTGTTGCTGGGAACAGAAAAGCCTCTGGACCAGAGGGTGATCGCTATGTGATACTTTGAACGATGGGACTCTTAACTGATGGGAAAAGATAAAAACTATGCTTGCGGGTAATGGGATTGTGAGTCATATAGATAGCTGGGCTTGATGATGCACACAGGAGCTAGCAGTATGTTGGGATCAGCTGGTGCATCGGGTGAAGCACCTAGGCAGTCCTAGGGACTCTGGAGAGGAGGTGATAGCTGTGGGGCAGGTGGGTGCCAGGGAGAGTGTGATGGAGAGGAGGCAAGCACTGGAGGCAAAATTGAAGCTGTTAGGTAGAAGCTAGAAGACCAGGAGCCCAATGGTAAAATTGTCTGAAGTGCTGCCAATACCATGCTCGGTGTCAGACAGAGAGGCCTCTTTACCTCCAGGCACCTTCATGCAGAAAGTTGTATTAAAAAGAAGGAGATTTAGATTATTTATGAACCGAGGAACATTTGAAATAAAAAGATCCTTTGTTTTCTAAGCCAAAGCAAAAGCAGGCTGCTGACATGCAGATCAAGAGATTATGAAGTAGTTTCTAAACAAAGAATTAGGGGAAAACTGGCAAGATGAAATAATACACAGTATACAACAGCACATCCTTTACAGGTGATGTCAACGATCACTGCATCCTCAAATGAAGGATGATGCAGAAGCTGATAAAACTCAAGCAAGAAATAGTCAGAAACAATTGGACAAATGTTGTTGAAAGAGGATTTAGAAAAACAGGCAACCTTGCCAGTAATAGTAAAAGTTTAAAAATTAAGATGGAGAAATAAACATACTTTTAAAGAAGCTAGATGGCATATGTCAGAAACTTGATCGAATGAAGATAACCAGTGGAGCATAACCAGCATATCACCACTGTGCAAGCTGTATAGGAATACAGAAAAGATTGTACCAGTGAAGGAGGGTCTCTAATGTATTAAAGAAGAATTAAGAGCCAAATCGGATAAATAAATTGACTGTATCATCAAGTGTCACAGGATCCATGGACTGGAATGCCATGCCTAAACAGGAAAAAGTACAGTGACAGGATTAACTTATGAACCACCTGAGATCACCAGGACGGTGATAGTAAATGTGACAAACCAAGGAAACCAGAGAAGTTTCAAGGGCAGCAAAGCACAGTTGTAAAAGGAGATTGCCATCGTGTGGGTTAAGCATTATAATTGGGGCACAGGGCTACATTTTTAGGTGTGCCCTAAATAGCTCCTCGGTGCAGCTGATCAGGAGACCTACAGGAAGGGAAACAGTTCTTGAGCCGTTCCTGAGGTGTGTGCAGGACCACACACATAAGAGCTAAGGGTGGGACGTGTTTCATCTGCCTCTGTAGACTTCCAAGCTAAGCTAGGGTGACCTTGACTGGAAGAAACAGATAATTTAGGGTGCTGTTCATTGACCACATATAGACAGATAATGAATCTTGCCCTCTGTGTCCATAACGCACTCTGAGCTAATATCCTTGCAGGGGTGAGAAGAGTAAAAAAACCCAATACAAGTATGTTTTAATTTAGAAGAGGGAAAGTAAATAAAAATGAGAAGTCATTTATGTAACAAAGGAGTTTAAAGGAGCAGAAAAAGATGTTGAATGCTTGCAGGCAGCATAGAGAGTGTTCAAGGACAGCAAGTTAGATGCTTAGAGCAAATTCATGTCACCTGTCAAAACAGAATTTGGAAACACCAGAAAAAGGTTTGGTCCTGAAATGCAGGGGAAAAGAACCTGTCAGATTGAAAAAAGAAAAAGGCATCCTTGAATTGTATCCAAATAGAAAAAAAACCTCTAGCAATTTTGATGTAAAGCTACAGGAACATAGAAACAATTTGCTAAAGATACAAAAACTACATCCTTTTTAAAACGTATGAGAACCCAGTAGACTACCAGACAGTTTGTAGGCCTTGTAAGTGACTGAGAAATAAAACCTGAGCTCGAATTAGATAAGGATCTGTCTCAAAATGTCAGTAAAAGTTTTAGAGTAACTAAATGAATAGTAACAATAGTTACTGAGTAGTTCTTGCCAGGAGCAAGACTTACAAAGGGATTTAAGAATGAAATTGCTGAGTTACTGCCTCAGCATGGAATGCGTTCCTCAAAAATTGCCTCAGTATAAGGAAGAAGGCAGCGATGGGATAACCATTTATAAAGAAGTATCAGGAGGGATCCAGTGAGCAGTAGACCAGTGAGTCTGACTTAATAGTACATAGAATATATAAGAAATGTATTTAGGACTTAGAAACTACAACAAGAGTAACATCATCAGAGTGGTGCACTCTTACGATGAATAAGAGTCCATGTGCCCTGTGTAGGGGAAAGCTGTGCCCTGGATTAGGTTTTCTGGTAAAAATCACTGAGGATGTGACCAAGAGGATTTGATAGGTATAGGCCACGTGGACCTCCAAAAGGCCTCTGACAAGATCTCTTCCAAATGGCTCTTAATAGAGGCCCGGGATAAGAGCAGAGATCCTCCCAGGCTTTAACAAGTGAGTAAGCACTACATAACGGAGAGGAGGAAAGAGGTCAGTTTTCCTAAGGAGAGAGCTCATGAGTGGAGTCAGATGGTCAGTGTCTTCACAAATAATGTGGGAAGGGAGGTATAGAATGAAATTATAATTCTTGCTTGTGTGCTAAATTATAAGTAAAGTCACAAGCTGCTTGAACAGAGTTGCACAAGGATTTCACAATCCCGAGACACAACGCACTGCACTGGCGGCAGGTTAGTTCGATGTTGATAGAGGCAAGGTAGTGCACATGGAGGAACACGAGCCTGGTCTGTTTGCAGAAGAATGGACTTTGAGCTGGATATTGCCATTCAGGAAGAGATCTTGCAATCTGAACAGATAATGAAAGTGTCAGTTCAGTGCATAGTAACAGTCAAAACAGTAAATAAAAGGGCAGGAATTTGTAGGAAGGGAATAGAGAACAAAACAGAAAGCCCAATTGTGCTACTGGTGTGGCGTGTGGGGGCCATCCCCCTGTTCCTTTCCACCTCAAAAGGCATTTTTTACAGGGGACAATACAGAGAAAGGCAAAAGGACAAGTAAACCTACTCAGTGTCTCTGTGTGAGGAATGATTGACGTGGCTAGGGCTCTGCAACTTGGAAAAAGACAACAGGGGAATAAAAGTCTAATTCGCATAGGAAAAATGAACAGATAACAGTTACTGTTTCCAATAATTTAAGAACTGAAGGGCACTACATGAAATCATCAGATAGGAAGTTCAAAATAAAAGAGTTTTCACACTCTATAAAATTAAATGACGAAACTAATTGCTACACATGATATTTCACATCCCAAAAGTTTACAGAAATTCAGAAAGTGGTTTGAAAAATTCAGTTCATTAAGCACAAAGATATCACTTCAGCCCCAGGAGGGATCTGACTCTGATCCGCAGATAGCTGGAATTTAGGAAAGTACATCAGAAAAATGCTATTACATGCCTCATCTATTTTTATGTTCTTCCTTGGGCATCTGCTACTGCCTGCTGTCAGAGCAATGGGGGGGGACCTTTGGTCTGCCCTGGGTGGAGGGCCCTATGATACCAGAGGGGTATCTGGAACTCAATTTTCTTGAGGCAGGCAAACTAGCTTTGAGTTTTAGTATTTTAGTATGTGTTAGCCACAGCCTTTTCAGAGTGCCCGGCGCAGCGGGTAAGCCAGCTCGGCATGCATTTGGACAAGGTCACTGTGGACTGACACTACAGAGGACAGCCTGCGCCTCCTCCTGTCCCTGGCTGATCCTGCGAGGAAACGAACTCGCCACCAGCTCACCCCAGACTTTTGTAAAAAGTACTTTTGTGGTGGTTCAGTTTGTGGCTGCACAGTTACGAGACATGCCCGTGCAGAGGAGGGAGAACAGACCCCCCCACCGCAGCAGCATCCCATGGTGGCACTGGGTTAGGCATCGGGCAAAAGCACACAGTCCATTCCACTCTGCAAAAATCAAACCAAATGACTGTTTTTCAGAAGTTGTTTTTGATGTATCTTCTAGAAGAGCTATGTAGGGTTTGACCTCGTTTTCCTTTGGCAGTTCAGCTGTTTTTCCCCTGTGGGTAGGGGTTTGACATGGCAGAGGGCTTGTGCTCTGGCTGATTAAAAGCATGAAGCCTTCACTTGTTCCCAGGATCATCAGCACTTCAGTGTCACTTCAGTTTGGGTTTGGTTTTTTTTATTTAATGATTTGTGCCAAGGAAAATGTGTGGGGCTGCGTATAAACATACTACGTAGTAGCTTCTTTTTACTGTGCTATCCAACAAGTGTCCTTGCAGCAAGAAATAATAGGGAAGTTTGGGGATTCAGAAGAGAATTCCTATCAGTCTCCTGTGCAGTGCAGCACAGTCAGGACTTTCGTAGGCAGATGGCATTAATATTGCAGGGCGATGTTTGGCCTTTCCTTCTCCGTCTGAGACAGCGCTAGGGGAAACCATGTGATTTCAGTGGGTGTTGAGAGGTCGCTGCATGCAGAAACGCCTCCAGGGTTCTGTGAGCATGGCCCTGGTGGAGGCAGCCCCCAGTTAAAGCACAGGCTCAGCTGAGCAATGCAGTTTGCAGGTAAAGAATGAGCCGTAAAGGTTATGGAGCTTTCCAAGCCGTAAATGTAGTGCTGTGTACAAGCGCAGCTTGCGGCAGGCTTTGCACTCTGCTGGTGGGAGCAGCTCCTGCCTTTGCTTCCAGTGCATGAACTGATCCAGCTTCGCTGCAGAACGACGGAGATGTAGGGTGATACATGCTGGCCCATGGTGAATGAATGAGATTGTGCTCTGGCCGGGTCAGTCCCAGTGAAAGCTGGACTGTTCGGATGCTTTCCTCCTTCGTTCCCTGTTTTCTGGAGCAGCTGAATTAAGTTGTAGTCTGAGTGAGAAAATGTCTCTGTCCTTTCCTCTTTTCCTGGGAGAAGTCTTCTGCAGCCTTAACACTTCGGCTGCTTGCACCCTAAATAATGATACAGCATTTGCCTGTGAAGCAAGAGAAGTTTTAATAGCCATGCAAAAAATACCTTTATTGTTTACATCTGCTGGAATTTTAACTGGTATAATATAACAAAGACAGGCTGATACTCCAAACAGTGTTGTAATAGGAGGAACTCCCAGCTCCCATCCAAATAGTCTTTCCCTTTGAATTGCAGTCATTTGAATATAGATTGAAATCGCATTAAGCTGCTTTAATGAAAAACAAATGTACTCCTTGGCTTGCTGCGCTCGAGACGTTCGGGCTCTTTGGGAGCGGTCTGGGTGGCGCAGGCGGCTGCAGGCACAGCGCGGCGGGGGCCAGGCAGCCAGGTTTTTCTTTCTTTTCTGGAACTTCCTCCCTAAGGGCACCCCATGATGTCAGCGAGCCGTGAGCTCGCCGTGGCGCGCGCCGCTGGCAGTTCCTAGCCGGGCTCAGCCTCGGAGGCACAGCTGGGAGCTGAAGGCAGCAAACAGGCTGTTTTCTCTGCGCTGTCGGTAGCTCAGAGCCTTTTCTGATCCTCTGCCAGCCCTTCGGGACCGAGCATCACCTGTTAGAGGTCAAACTCTTGCCCTGAGGTCGAGTCTGACGGCAGCATGGTAGCCAGGGGGGGAATGGCACGATTTTGGAGTCTGGAGAGCCTTCAGATGGGTACGTGTGAGTAGAACATGCTCTCTCTCTCTCTCTCGCTGTTTTTTGCAGTGTTTTTAGATTGAACTGATAAACCGTGGCATTCAGGGTGCCTGATCCTGATCAAGCTTATACCCTGTCATCCATGGGAGCCTGCAGCCTTACACCGGTGACAAAGGTGCTGGGAGATCAGAATCAGTCCCAGGCTGTCCTTTAAGATTTTGCAACCCGTTGGTGCGATCAGGAAAGCCCACCCCTACCTCTGATATTTCTGTCTGTAAACAATAGAGGAATAGGTGCAGAATGCAAGCAGGAGTGAGTGATTTTCGCTTGAGTCTAACTATGAAGACAATGTAAGCTTGTTGATTTGGTACAGAATAATAAACAGTTATTGGTCCCAAAATTGCAGTCATTTTTCATCTGGAGTCAAATGAATTAGGTTATTTTGACGTGCCGTTGTTACTGGAACAAACCAACAGGCAGTACTGATAGTACAGTGGACATGGAGATATATAAAGGATCACTGGGATTAATTTTTTTTGGTGTTGCTTTAAAAGCTAAAAATTGATTTAATGAATTATTTATTTGCAGATTTTTAAATAAAGCCATTTCAGTAAGTTTCACGAGATGTGTTTTAAAAGTTTATCAGCGCTCAGATTTATGAGTCTGTAGGGAAAAAAAATCTTGTGTTTTTTTTTTTTAATAGGGATTCTGCATCCTTCCTGGTTCGGCAAATTATACCATTAATGTAAGCATATATTTAAAATGCTGGGGAGTCAAAGAGAGTGGTCGAATAGCCATGTTCTGTTATATCAAAGCTATGACATATTTTTCCATTTTTAAAGGCAAGAAAAGTCTTCCAAGTTTTTTAGTGAATCTGTGCAGTAATCAGCTTTGATCCCTCTTGCAAATTAATACCCAAATGACCAAAGATGCTTGTGATGGTATGAGCGCCCATAAGGAGGGGGTTGAAATGTTTCTCCCTGTAAGGTAAATAACAGATAGGCAACGGCATGCCTGGTAGTTGTGTAGGTGTGTGGAGTAAATCCAGCAGTCATCTCTTTGCAGCTCTCACCCATCCAGAGCCCAGAGCTCAGCAGGCCCTGCTGCTCAGCCTTGCTGCGAGGTGGAAGTGGCAGGTTCAGTAACTCCGCTTGAAGGTTCCTTCCCAGGCACTCGGGAGTGAGAGAGATGCTCTGCAGGCTGCCTGGCAGCTTACCTGGGATACAGTAACCATTAGAAAAGGAGTTCAGTGCTAGCAGCCCATTCTGATTTTTTTTTTTTCTACTTTTTACTTTTTTCTTTTTAAATTGGATTTTTTAGCACTGTATGATCTTCAGACTCTCTAGTTATTTACAGCTTGGGCCTGCCATAGGAATAAATCTTTAGGCACAAATTAACAAGGCCCAGAGAGTGCACTCAAGCATTGGGCCACTGGTCATGAATGCTTCTGGACTACTAGCTCATCCCCTGATCTGTCTGAACATTTCAGCTGGCTTTCAAAGGTAAACCTACTCTGAAAGGGTCTACCACTGAGCAGTGTGGACTTGGTGCCGAGATCAGCCCCCAGTCCTCTTTGTCTGCTAGCATGGAGGTGATCGCCAAAAGGATCTAGCAGCCAGTGATGTACCCCAAATGGGTTTTACAGTTTTATACAGTAACTGCAGGTTTACTTGTGCATAGCGACAGTCATTTACATGATGTTTCTCTTGGTTTGTGTGGCTGTGTAGTAAGATGAAGCCCATGTTAGTGCTGGCCTCTATTCCTTTACAAAGCTGCCTGTTTGGTCAGAAAATGTACGATTGTCAAACCAAGAACTTTTTGTGACTTGGGGCAATTAGAACAAGTTTTTTTTTTCTCAGGCAGTTACCATGCCCAGTCCAGGCTCCCCGTCCCCTTGGGCCTCTCTGTAAGTATCTCACTGCGGCCAGAGCCTCCCCCGGCACGGCGGCGGCAGCCGGCTCAGGGCAGGGGCTGCAGCGTGGGCTGCCCACCCCTCCCACGGGTGGGTGGGCACGGAGGCGCTGGATCGTAACATCCCTGCAGGAGATGGGACGATGTGAGGGCACCCAGCTCGGGAGGGACTGCCGGCGGCCCCCCTCTGGCTGCCGGGGGCCCTTTGGAGCGCTCTCATCTGCCGTGTGGGAGGCGGCATTGAGACCTCCCTTCTGATTCAGGTCATTCGAGATTTCCTCTGGGTAAAAAAAATAAATAAATAATGGTCGCAGTTCTGGTTTTTGCACACAAAAGAAGAGAATTTCTCGGTTTCATCAGCTGCTAAATGAGAAAATTCCGAAGAAGAGTAAAAAGTACTTAGTGGCGGAAAAGCAGTTTTCCGGAGAGGTCTGCTGCCCGTCGCTTCTGCTGTTATTGTTATATTCATGACAACAAAGGCAACTTCGCAGCGATTCCTCTTGCATTGTTTTTTTTTGGGGGGGGAATCATAAGAATGATGAAGCAAACAGCTGTTGCACCTTTGTTTTAGTTGCTGCAGATGGTGGGACTGAATCTTCGGCCTTAGTGGACGACAATGGCAGTGAGGAAGACTACAGTTACGAGGAGCTCTGCCAAGCCACTCCCAGGTACCTGCAGCCCGGAGGGGAGCAGCTAGCAATTAACGAGGTAACGTCCTGGGCTTTGCGTTGCTGTAACGATGGGGGGACGTTTTTCACAGCCCTGAGGTTTCATGTTAATAAAAAGCGCAGTGGCGGTAGCCAGCAATAGTGAAGAGTCCAGCAGCCGTGGTGTCCCGTCTCTGGCCGGGCCCACGAGCAGATGCCAAGGGAAGAGCACAGTGACTAGTACTTCACTGGGAGTGTAACTCGTTAGCCTATGTAACTGCTCTGGAGCAGGACTCTAATTGTTCTCACTACTAAGTATATATGCATATATTTCTGAAAAGCCAGAATTTCAGTTTTATCCTGTAATAGGAGTAATCATGGGCACTCTAGTGAGGTATTTAGATCTTGTAATTTATGAACAGTTTATTGTTTACCTTCTGTCCTTCACAACCTCATTTTCTTCCCCTCTCAGCTGATAAGCGATGGCAGCGTTGTCTATGCAGAAGCTCTCTGGGACCATGTGACTATGGATGATCAAGAGCTGGGCTTCAAAGCTGGAGATGTCATTAGAGTTCTGGAAGCTTCCAACAAAGACTGGTGGTGGGGAAGAAACGAGGACAAGGAAGCCTGGTTTCCAGCTAGCTTTGTCAGGGTGAGTAACTCTCTTGCTTTTGCACCATTGTCACGTGAGATTTCTAGCAGAGTGCAACAGTAACGGTCATGGCATTACATTTCAGTGAAGGGCCTGATCCTCAGCATCTTTATATCTGAATGTCAGTGGTGTAACTCCTAAGGGCTTCACGAGGAAAAAAGCAATGGAGAATCACACCCCAAGATCCCTTAGCTCCTCTGACAACTTTTGCTCTGGCTTCTTCCTTTGTGTGGTCCTTTTGTAACTGAAGGAATTTCTCAAGCAGAAATGAGGGCAGCAGAAAGCTCAACCAGGAGCAATCAGTGAATATAGAGAGGACGCAGCAGTTTTCATGAGGGAGTGCGGAAAGCTATGCTGCAGGGATTTCTTGGTAAAATAGGGCTTAAGTTATTATGACAACATTGTGTAGGAATCTGGTTCACAGTCTGAACTCCCCAGTCAGAACTCAGCCAGGTTACTGACAGTGTAACTCTCGAATGGTATAAAATTGAACTATGTTTCAGAAATTAATTTGAAGCACTTTTTGAGAGCCTGTAATGAAGCTTGGGTCACACTGTATGAAGTACTGCATGAAGTGCAAGAGACGGTTCCTGCCTTTGCCCTTCGTAGACCTCCAGCCGACATGGGCAATCAGACAAAAGTCAAAAAAGGATGTGCTGTTATCCACATCGTACAGATGGGGAACTGGGGCAGAGGGAAGCTATTCGTTTTAAGTGTTTGAGTTGTCTACTTTTGTAGTTTTTACCCATATGCTGGCTTGGCCATAATAACACATAAACTATTAGTAAGGGTCAGAAATAAGCTTAAGTCTGAAAAATACACAGGCAACACAACGTGGTATCTCTCAGATACTGTGAGTAGAAAGCTGTGTATTTAACCAGACAGAAATCTCAATGCTTTATTTGAATATGCAGTGGGTACAATGAGATAAATCCTGTTGTGGAACCCTTTCTCTAAGGTAAGAATGGGAACATTTCTGTAGCAAGTCCTCTCTTAATTGTAAGAAGTTTCTAACAGCTTTGCCACATTTTGTAAAAGTTTGCTGTTTTACTTTAGCTTGCTTTGTTTGTTCTGGCTGCAGCTGCGAGTTAATCAGGAAGAAGTGCCAGAAAATTGCAGTAGTATCCAGGATGAAGAACAAGATGCAGATATTAGCAAGCATCGTCAGAAAATAGCTGAAAACAAGGATCAGATGAGAACCAACGTTATACAGGAAATTATGAACACAGAACGCGTCTATATCAAGCATCTCAAGGACATCTGTGAGGTACATGCTTTAACCTGAGGCCATTCTGCTGACCTAATGTGGACAAAACATCCCATATAAGTTGAGAACCAGAGTGGTTTCTCATATCAAAATATTTCCAATTGCACTTCTGAGGCTGTCCTCTTAAGGCTTTCCTCTCTGCCGACTGCCACAAGGCACCACTTCCTTTTTTTTTAAAAAAAAAATTTCCACTTTTGACATGGAAAAAGTGCTTTGTTTATCTGACTGCTATTTCCATAATAATGATAGAAGGAAGTCCAGTTTATTTAGAAATTCTTACCACTTAGTTTAGATAGAAAACTTTCAGTAACTTTAATAAAATCAATTACAGTTCAGGGACAAAACTGTTTGAAAGTAACCTGCAAATGGAATATTTGCTAGGTGAGATTTCTTTTTTTCTCCAACAAAGAGATTTTTGCTGGATGCTTAGAAGCTATGAAGAAGTCTTTAAAGGTGTTTTAGAACTACCTTGATTGTTTGAATCATAAAATGTGTGTGTGGGGGGGTCTGCTTTTTGTTCAAATTTTGTTGGAGGCCCACACTTGGACAAGAAGCTTCTTAATACTTTTGACTGAAGTTTGCCTCTTCTGACGTGGACTGTGACGCATTTGACCTGCATTTGACTTGTATTTGTGGTTAGCATCTGGAAGGGAGCTAAGCAACCTACCAAAATATTCTTTGTACCCTTAGTTTGCTAGGTTTCTCTCTGTATTTGTCATGTTGTCATCCTTTAGCCCACCACTCATCATTAGATTCTTTCATGGACAACAAAGTAGACAAGACAGCAGTGTTTTTTGATTTTTTTTTTTTTAGGTTAGGCCTTTTTTATGCATTTTTAAGAAAGAAAAAAGGGAAAACAAAAAGGCAAAAATTCGTTGCTAATCAGCTAATTTTAAAACCTTAAAAGTAAGTTTTGTCATTTAGATTCACTATTTACTTACGCTAGTAAGCTTGACTGTGTGCTTAAAAGATCAGGGAGGAATTTATACACACAGCTGTGTTGCTGCCATGATTAGCTGAGTTTGAGGACGTGACTTTCATATTTTATTGACCTATTAATTCTTAGACTGATACTAATAATTTTCTCTAATACATACATTCTGTACCTTTTTCTTTAAATCTGCCATGCCTCTGAGTTTAGTACAAGAGAGCAAACGCATGTTTTGCAAGTAGAGAAGTGACGCTCCGTGTTCAACATGTGGGGTAGAGATGGTCTGCTTTCCTCAGAGGGAATCTCTAGGGTGTTGCAAGTAGGACATAAGGCTGAAAATATACAGAAGTAAGACTAAGCCAGAAAAGCTACTGCAGACAGTGATCGAAAGTTGCAAGCTCTGCACTAGAATGAATCACTAGGGCTGGTGCAGCCAGGATCATGAAGCTGGAGTATGCCTGAAAAAATGTTTTACATTCAAGAAGTGCCTGCAGCCCACGTTACAAGAGCTGCACAGGAATTAGTTTTTTGTGTCGAAGTTCTCCTCCTTAGAGTAGCAAATGTGGTAGCTGGCTTGCAGCGTAGCCACTGCACAGCTTTCAGAGCAGATGGCTGTGGAGGAGACAGGAATATTCATAACAGTGCCAGCAATATTCAGGGTTGCTTCCTGGTAAACCTCACCGGAAAAATTGCAAGGCTTTTTACAGCTGTTTGCTCCCAAAGCGGTTTGGGAGAAACCTGCCTGAAAGCCGCCAAACGGAGGAGCCGGGCAGACAACCCCTACCACAGCAGTTAACCTCTGCACTCATCTGTACCCCGGTGCCATAACTGGTAGGGGAGTATGAGCACGGCTGCTGTTCCTGGGTATTCCCAGTGTCCTCCTCACCACGCTCAGCTTCACGGAAAAGGCACCTGAGGATGTGCCGGCTGTGCGCGGCGGCTGCTGCTGCGTGTTTCAGCCCTAAGAGGTCCCCGATCGTACCTTTGCTTCTTCGCTATGCGAATGCTGATGCAATGTCATGTCAGTTACTGATGGCAGAGCAGAATTTGCTCCGAGGGCGTTTTAAAACTGGAGGACTCAGTTGTGTTATCTACTTAACGCTGGATACCAATAAAGTGAACTGGACCCCTGTGATGTTCTTACAAGTAAAGAGGAAAAAAAATGGAAAAGTGATTTTTGTGCGTGGTCTTGCCAGTACTATTAACCTCCTCCCAATACTGTATGGATTTTATTTATGGATTCAGCATTCTGAATGTGTTATAATATGTTCTTCATTTTGTTTCTCTGGCTTAGACATTGCCCTGCTTACCTACTGGTTAAGGAACCAGTACGTTAGCCCTGGTAGAAACTGTCTTTATATTAATTGGTTTAGGGTTTGTTCTTACCTGCGTAGAGAAGAACTGTTATGTCACAGAGAAATTGCTGCGAAAAAGTGTGGCAGCTAAAGTAGTAGGGGCCTTACACCGGGCTCGCCTCCGGCTTGGCAGGTAGTCATAACAAGGAGATGTGAATGGGCTTTCCACACTGCAGGTTTCTGGTTCCCTGATTCATTGACAGTACTCTGAGACAGAAGTTGGACTGCAAGAATTAACGTGTAAACGTCACAGATGCACATCCCAAATTGCGTGCGTGTGTGTGTGTGTGTGGGGCTAGGAAACCGCTCGGCTGCCCGTAGATCCCAGGGGTTTTGCCAGCTCAGATGGGCTTGTTCAGGGTAGAACCTGTTTTCACATCCTCAAACGAAAGAGGTTTTTTTATTTCATTTCCAGGGTTATATTCGGCAGTGTCGCAAACATACAGGAATGTTCACCGCAGCTCAGTTAAGCACCATTTTTGGAAATATTGAAGATATTTACAAATTCCAAAGGAAGTTTCTGAAGGATCTTGAGAAACAGTACAACAAAGAGGAACCGCATCTAAGTGAAATAGGGTCATGTTTTCTTCAACATGTACGTTGCAAAAGTCCATTTTATTTATGAAAAAATACGATAAGAAAATGCTAAGTTACCATGTTAGGAGGGGATTTTAGTAATGTGCTTATCAAATACTAAACCATGTATAGATAGCATTTTAGAATGTAAAATAATTTACAATTAAAGAATTATTTAAATGTTTCAGATTTCTCTTCATCTCTAGCAAGCATGTAACTTTATACACAATTTTAAGTTTCCTTTTCAAAACTGTAATGGTCACAGATAAGCTGGACTATTTGCAGTGATCTCATACTGGGCATGCAAAAACCTCCTGAAGAAAATAAGGAAAGCAGGTGGTGGGGAAAGAGGCTGTGAGACCATGACAGACACTTGCTAAACCCATAGCTGTCTTCCCCAAAGAAAAGTACTTCCTAAAGCGGGTTTGACTATCCTTTGTCAATGGAGGCCTCTATTTCTGTGTTCTTACAAAGCAGGTGCATAGTTTTGGCAGTTACAAAGTAGATTTCTGCGTAGTTTCAAGGCTGATCAGCCTGGAAACAATACAGGAAATGGATTAATTAATCTAATTAGATATAATAGCGGTTAGGAAAATATTTATATTATTATAAAATATTATATATTATTAGTTAATTAGGTATTAAATTGTATGTATAATTCCTCTGTTATAGACAAATACTTTAGTTAAAGCTTTGACTTTTTTTTTTCTTTAATAGCAAGAAGGCTTTGCTATTTATTCAGAGTATTGTAACAATCATCCCAG
The DNA here is from genome assembly GCA_013400535.1 of Scopus umbretta. NCBI lineage: Eukaryota > Metazoa > Chordata > Aves > Pelecaniformes > Scopidae > Scopus > Scopus umbretta. The sequence continues at coordinate 55,889 of VZTL01042274.1, read as the reverse complement.
TGCCTGCATTGAACTTGCCAAACTAATGAAACAGGGCAAATACCGTCACTTCTTTGAGGCCTGTCGCTTGCTTCAGCAGATGATTGACATTGCCATTGATGGTTTTCTTCTCACTCCTGTTCAGAAAATCTGCAAATACCCTCTGCAGCTTGCAGAATTGCTCAAATACACCACTCAGGAGCACAGGTGAGAGAATGAATAAATCAAATCTTGTAATAGTAATAGCATGTGATTACTCACACGTTCTGGGTTACACAATGCTGAGGCTTTTAGGATCAGGAACAAAACTCCAATTGACCACTATAGCTAGGAGCTCCTTACTAGATGGACATGCTGGAACCATCACAAATATTAACAAAAACAATATCTGAAAATGCAGCCCAGGGGACTGACAGGATGCAAGACAGAATGAGGAGTAAGTGAAACAAGGAGAAAGAAAGGAAGAAGGTGCTGAACTAGGATGCAAGGAAGGATGTGTAAGTCCGAGTGAAAAAAAGCCAATGTATCAAAGAAAGGAAGGAGAAGAAAATCCACAGAAGAAAGGGGGAAGCTGATAAATGTTGTGGACACAAGAAAAGGTAAAGAGGGCCTTAGAAAAAAGCACAATCTGAGCAAGTTCAGAGGTAGCGTTTTTTAGAAACTTACTGGTAATAAACATTGCCTTTGTTTGCAGTAAAGTCCAGATGCTAGATTTTCAGGTAGGATAAATAAGAATTGAAGTTGCAGGTTATGAAACTTTCTAGTATACCCCTGAGCTGATTAAATCTTTGACTAAATTAAGATTTTATCTTTAAATGTCTGCCTTTTTACCTTGTACAACTGCAAGAAAAATGTTCCATTGTGACCCCTGTGCTCAAAGTCCAAATGCAGCCTGAGGCAATGCTTCCTTGGCCAAAGTCAGCACTTCTTTAACCTTGAGAAAACTTCCCTTGGAGATCATGGGAATTTCGCCATGGGCAAAATACAAGGGATGTGAAATACTGACATTCACGTGTGAAAAGCCTTGATTCAGTTCTGTGGCTACCTGGGAAGTCATGCAATAACAATTACTAACTTGGGTGTCTCTTTCACTGCTACTAATTTTAGAAAGATTATTCTTTGAGCTACAAAACCTGCAGATGAAGTGACAGCAAGGTCTTGCCAGCTTCCAATACTTATTTTTCTTTTCTGTGGCACAGCATCCAGAGATGCCTACAAGAACAGACAGGCGCCCAGTGTACAGAGATGCTCACAAAGAGGCAGGCCTACACCCACATGGAGCCTTGGTAAAGCTCCAGCCAACTGTTTTTTTTGGTTTTGTTGTCATAAAAAAGTTTGAAGATGTGATGTGCACAGCCTGCTGTGAAGGCCCCAGGTTATGCAGCCAGTGTGGAATAACGCACACCCCAACAGATAAAGGCAGCGCTGACATAAGGAAGGGCAAGAGTAGCAGCGTGGATATCATGCGGTCACTCTGTGGGGCGTCACCCTGACGTCAGTGGGATCCTGTTATTGCTAATCTCACTTTCTGTGTACAGTGTGGCAGAAAAGAGTTTCCATAGATACAAGTAGAAAGAGGAGAGTAACGCGCAGATTTAGAAGGGAAGCGCATCCAGCAGCAGCAGCCGATGAAAATAGGAACGGAGACAGAAGCAGATAAAAAGGACAGCGAGGCTGACCCCTTTGCAGGATTTGTTTCTGGCTCGTGCTGTTTTCTACCTCTGGCTCCCTTTTCTGCGAGAGGCGTTCTTCTAAAGGAGGGAAGGCAGCTGCTCTGCTGGGACTCTAAGGCAAGAAATACGTCTCTTTCCTTCTCCGTTCTCAGAGACTCCATTTGAGAAAGGTGAAGGAGTGATGGATGCAGTTCAAAGGGGAATGAAAACCTACCTACAGGTTGGGGAGATTCATAAGCATGTGGGGAGCTCAGGGAAAGAAGGAGGGGGACAGAGTAATGGAAGAAAGACAGGAGGCTTGCATCTGACCTGGAGCAGGCAGGGCAAGGTGACCATCTTGGCTTTCACACTCTTGTTCCATGAAAACAGGCCACTTTGTCAGCATTGTCTCCTTTAATTCCTCTCTTTGGTGCCCATGTTCTTGGGTCCCTCACTCACCCTGTCTGAGGTTGCTTTCGGTACTTTTTTTGCCCAGAATTTTGTGTCCGTTCGTGTTCATTGACCCAGCTACTGGGAACAAGAAGGAGAATATACACTTGTTAAACACAATTAAAGGAATGCCCTTCCCAATACAATCCCACTAAAGTCTTGCTTAAAAACAAACAACTTTGGTGAAGCATGGGTATCACTGAAGTCAATGGGAGCTCTACCATTATTTTCAGTAGAGACAGTATTTCAAGTCATTATTCTACCTCCTCTGCCTCCTTCCACCAGTGTAATAATTTACTTCTGGACAAAGCCTAGCAGTACAGTAGCACTGAATTGTACAGACTACTATGTGAGGTTCAGCATACCTGAGAATCGGGTTTCTCTTATTTAAGTACCCTGAGTAGAGGGATAAATGGGTAATGTGGGCTAATACTTCAAGCAGTGTGTCACAGTTTGTGTTTGCATCATATCCATTGCATAAGTGATCTTTGAAATGTGCCTACATTTCACAGTGATTATAACAACATAAAAGCTGCATATGAGGCTATGAAGAACGTAGCATGCCTGATCAATGAGCGAAAACGAAGACTCGAAAGCATAGACAAGATTGCACGGTGGCAGGTCTCTATTGTAGACTGGGAGGTAAGTGTCAGCCTGTCCCTTTCCTGAGCAAAGGTACTGTGTACAGTACTTCATGTCCTCTACAGGGTATGTCTTTCTGCATAGTAGGTAGTTTATGGTGTCTACTTTTCAGCTGGTCATTTCTCAGTTAAAAGTCCAGCTGCTTCATTTGCAGTGATTCTGTTACTGATTACCTTGTTTATAAATCAGGAAGAGCAGCATGTATTAACATGGACACTTGTCTTTGAGATGACACTGGATTGAGATGACAAAATGGATCCTTTTTAAATGCTAGACCTATAGAATCTCCTTTGGATTTTTGGTAGTTCTTTGGTAGTTCAAGTTCAGAACTTGAAGCTGCTTCACTGACTTTAATAAGCTTCACCCTCATTACGCAGAAATAAAGTAGAGCAGAACCACATTCATTGAGTTTGCCATATGAGATTATCTACATTCTATGATATTTTCAAGTCTAATAGTACAAATACAGGAAAAATGAATGAACTTAAGACGTGATTATAAAATGAGACTGGTTAGGCACACAGTAAGATCTTAAAATGTTATTTACTTACTACATCTCTCTCTCTCTCTCTCTTCTTAGGGACCGGATGTGTTAGCCAGAAGCTCAGAACTGATCCACTCAGGAGAACTGACCAAAATATCAAAGCAAGGCAAAAGCCAGCAGAGGACTTTCTTCCTTTTTGACCATCAGCTTGTGTTCTGTAAGAAGGACTTACTGAGAAGGGACATCTTGTATTATAAGGATCGTATTGACATGGATGAGATGGAAATTGTGGACACTGAAGATGGCAGAGACAAAGACTTTAACATTAATGTCAAGAATGCTTTTAAGATAATAAACAGAGCAACAAAAGAGATTCATTTGTTCTGTGCAAAAAAACAGGGGGATAAAAAGAGATGGATGGAGGCGTGTGAAAGTGAAAGGAGAAGAGTCCAGGAAGACAAGGAAATGGGTGAGTGGAAGGATTTCCTCTCTAAAATGTGGTAAAAACAAAGGGGAGTGTTCTTGCTTTCAAAATTCTTTATGCTTTGTGCAGATGTGCACTCTGTCTTCTGGGACTGGTGTCTCTTTCTTGCCCAACATGACCTTCAGCTGTGTATTCAGGTGTGTTTGCCCTGTCATTGTGGACCAAAGGTCCGGGGCAGTTAGCTATGACATCTGTGTCACAGCGTAACCCATGCGATTCTGGTGCATTATGGAGCAGAATGAGATATTAGACATGACAAGATGCAACTCACAAAGACCAATCAATAATAAAAATCCATCCAAAATCCTAGCACTTTTGTATGAATCATTGGCCTAAACCATCTGTTTATAAAGGACACTTCATTATAAAGCCAAGCAGCAATAATTTTAGATTTATAATGTCCGTGTCGTATAATGGCACCTCCTATGACCAGGAGACCTGTGCCGTTGCATGGTGTCATTAGTTACAGATCCAACAATAGCACCACTGGGCAGTTTACAGGGAAATGAGGCCTAACCTTGAGTAAGCAGGGAAAAAGGTGGCAAATCATCAGCTTTAGACCCACAGCCTCTGGGACAATATAAGGACAGTGTCTTCATGCTTCCTATAAGGTCAGTGACAAAAGCTCCAGCAAAATTTCATTGGTGAAATGTACACAAAAAGACAGCAACACTAATAAGAAAAATAAAACTCTTTTTAATATTCCTAAAGAAGTAATGAATATATTAGTGCATCCGTGTGTGTTGACTGCATGAGAACTTCTCCATTTTATAACACTCTTCAGGCTTAGCCATTGCATGACAGCAGGTTAAAATTGGAAGTGCAGTAAAGTGATGATAGAAATTATAAAATTTCATAAAATCTGATATTCCACATTCACTTAAAACACCTGGTCAGAAGAATAGGAAGGGAGGAATAACCCTTAGAGTGTAAATATAAGCCTTTTGATCTTAGTGGCTTTCTCTTGTTCGATACTGTTGTAAATATGACAAAAATAAGGCCTCCTCCATATGTATTGTAGATAGTCCATAAGCTGAAGAAAATACTTTCAAGTTTACCGATTCATACTCTAAAACCAGTTTTAACTCTTCCCCATTACACCAACTGATGCAATTAACCCCAGTCGTCTCAAGTCTAGAGTAAACAATGAAGCAGCCACATCTAAACTTTCCTCAGACTTCCCAAACTTTTCAAAACCAACTCTTCTCCTGTGCTGAACATCGTGGTGTGACATTATGATCCTGTTGGGTGCAACATTGATGGCTTTCACGAGTTGCTCTGTGTAGAGCTTGTTCAGTCACCTTGTGCTCACGGGGATGGGTGGTGGCTGCCGAATTAGGAATAATTCACTTAAACAGAACTCTGAAATGAAGTGCATATTGCAAAAGGGTGAAAGTAATCGGAAGGAAATAAAGCAATGCAGAGGATCTGATGATGAGTGTCCAAACAGTCCCTCTTACAACAAAGTTACAGAAAGCCTCCACTCCAGCATATGACGAGAACAGTAGTACAGTCATATGGAAGGACGATATGGAATAAATCACAGCTCCTGCACTTTAGTGAGCAGGCCTGAGCAAGAGAAGATAAAATGTGAACACTTTCCATTCCCATCCTTTCTGAGGAGCATTCCTGAGCTCTTAAAATCTGTATCTACACCTCCCCCTGCAATGGTTGCTTTATGGAGTACCGGGAGAGTACGTTGAGCGGGCTACATGCTGTATGTCAGGATGCTTCTGAGGCTCACACTAGTGCTTGCCCTGGGCAGCAGCAGGTCTGTCTTGTGCAGGCAGTGGGGTGTTACTGTTCCTTCTAAGTGACACTGCTGCAGAAATCTCCAAGCATGAGGAAACTGCAAAGGTGTAGCAGCTACAGCCCTAAATGTTGTTATTTTCTTCATTAGTACTGTGAACTGTGCAATCAAACCTCTGATTCTGTGTGGATCTACAGTACATATGTGTGCAATTTGTCACTAGAACAGGTTCCCCAGGGAAGTGGTCATGGCACCAAGCCTGTCAGAGTTCAGCGAGCATCTGGATGACTCTCTTAAGTCATATGGTTTAATTTTAGGTAGTCCTGCAAGGAGCAGGAAGTTGGATTCGATGATCCTTATGGGTCCCTTCCAACTTGAGTTATTCTATGATTCTATGATTTATTCTACTGGGACCTCATGAAAATCAGCGTAGGATATTCAAAAGGCTGCCCATTCAACAGTGGTGGCAGTGGCAGTGATAACGCTGAGATTTGTCAGAATAGCACAAGCCCTTATTTAGGGCTGGGTCACAAATTCCCACGGTGCTGAGCGCAAGGATTGCAAGGGAGGGTCCATCATCCTTGCTGCTCTTCAGGCACTGTGCAATATGTGAAGTGAAGAAAATTCAGTATGACGAGAAACTGTATTTTTGATAATGGCACATAGGCACATACAGTCTTTTCTGCCCATGTAACATCCAGCCTTCTGGAAATTTTCTTTTCAAATGTCGCAATTCGTCTGATGTACCTGTTTTGGCACAGGTATCATGAACCAGGGGAAAGACAGTTGAGTTGTAATAGCTAATGTCCATCTGGTCTTGCAAGTCACAGTGGCTTGGATGTTTTCTGCATTGCCCAGAAGACCGCTTCTTTTCTAAAATTTCATTTTTTGGCATAATTGAGCATCTCCTTTGGCCCAAACCAGTGGAAAGGCGCCAGTATTCTCAACCTCAGGTTTAAATTTATCTTGTTGATTTTGTAAGCTATCTTGCTGGACTTCACACAAAGCCTCTAATCTAACCACTCAGAGAGCAAATGCATACTCTTCCAGTTCAGAACTGCAAATGGCATTTTACTTCTATTTTCAAAGACGCTTTGGTGTGAGTCACTGTCTCCCAAACCATATCTAGCTTTTCTTAGCTTTTGTGAATATATGGGAAGAAGAGGCTATAGCCAGAAAATCCTTCTCCAAACCACTAACAGTAACCCTAAGAAAGTGGTCTGATCTCTGTTGATGAAATCGCTTTCATTTTTTTAATCTGCTTCCTTGTTTCTGTAAAGCAAAGAAGTCCTGCAGAATAAAATAAACTTCGGCTACCCCAAAATTATGGCTAACTGCTGTTGTATTGTAAGTTAATAGGCTGATTTGTAATAACTTCTTCATAAGTTCAGGCTAAAAAAGTAAAGGAAATTTTAAAAGTATAGAGAAGTGTGGGAAGATGCAAAATGGAACAAAACCAGATGCTTCATTTTGACTTTGAATCCCAGCTTCTGTGCTCTTTATGTGCATGTGAGTGAAAACGTAACATATCCATGTATCTCAACTGTCTTGGACACAGGGAGAGGAAACCGGAGTGCATGTACATGGGCCCCAGGCGACACCAAGTCACTGGTGTCACCTTTCGTAGCAGGTGTCTGGCATCTCTGTACTCAGCACAGATCAGTCCTACACCTAGCACATGATAGTAAATATCATAGGGTTGACCACATACTATAGCATCACGTAGGTCATACAAATATGCAAACAAGTAAATGAGAAACCGGAGTGAGGGATCCAGCCCCAGTCTGATGCAGCCACAACCACATCACAGCATGCTTCGGCGTCTGGCAGGTTATGTGATGCTGTCTTCTCTGAGTGGAGGGAAAGATACCCAAGTTTGCACGACTGTAATACCAGTGACTTCAATTTGTTACCCCAAGTTACCTCAGAGTGAGGGAAAAAAGAAGGATATCCTGCATTTGTGATCTATTACTCGGTGGCTTGTAGCTTTCAGAAATGTTAATTTACACTTTTTTTTAATCTCTTGTTATCTGGATTTATCTATAAAAAGAACTTTTTGTGTGGTTAGTTCCTCAGTGATTGCCCTTTGCAGGAACTGGAAAGCAGCTTTTCCCAGTAGCCTGCAGGCCAGTTAAGACAATATTCCTATTGTTATCCCAGTGAAAAACTATCTTTAAATTTATATGACAAAGTAAAACATACTTCTAAAAACTTTAGGTATATTACTAGTAAGAAAAATTGTTTAAAATATAGTTTACTTATTTGTTTTAATTTAATGTCATCAAGTATTAGATACAATATTTTTGTACCAGTGCCCTAATTTACACTTTGATATAGGAATGGAAATCTCAGAAAACCAGAAGAAACAAGCCATGCAGAATGCCCGCAAGTCAAGGCATGGAAAAATTAAAGGTGGGTGTTCAGAATTGCTTTATGTTTTTACTGTGTTCCAGCGTTCTTTATGTTAGGAAATAACACAGTCTGGCTATGGTTGAGTTCTTCAATCTTTTAAAAAATTTTCATGAGTTACATGCAGTTCAAATAATTTCCATTAACCTGTATTTCAGTATGAGATTCCAGTGCCTTTGTAAACTCCACAGTCTCCTTCAGACAGGCAAGTCAGTATTCTCTTTATTAGAGAAGAAACTAAAGAGCTGAGGCAAGCGCTTTATTTAAGGATGTAAGAAAGTGCATGCAGAGATTAAATTAGAAATGAGGGTTACTGATTCCTTCCTTTGCTTTTACTCAAACAGCTTGTTCTTCTTTAGCAATTCTGTGCTTTGTTTAAAATAAGTTCTTTTTGCAAGCCACATGTTGCTGTCTTTATAACACACCCAAAATGTCTTCCTTCTGTCCTAAGACTAGAAGGAAGGATGGACTAGAGACATGTTGCTCTGGAAACAACTTTTTTATTCCCTTTCTCTCTCAGAAAATGTGTTGTGATTTGTCCTTTTCCATCTTAAAGTCAAATTTGGGTAAATCTCTAGAGTGTTGAGAGAATAAATGGAGCAAGTGGGACCAGATTAAGTCTAAATTTAGGAGTGAAGGCGTTGATGTTAGGTAGTCCTCTGCTCCCTGGGATTAATATTATTAAAGCATTATGTTTTTATCAATCACTAGACACCTATAAAACCTTCTGGATTTGTGATCAGGAGATTCTGTTCAGAATGCACAAAGGTGAAAGTCTGAGACCGTTAGCCTGGAAAAATATTTTCCCAGTTGAAGAAATAACATTTTCATTGGTAGCAATATTTTACCCAGCCTTATTCTGAGAGTTGACTAAGATATGAGTATCTACTGCATTCTTTCCTTTGAAATATCAGAATTTACTTGTGCAGACAATATAGCCAGGCTATGTGAAGTTGCTGCTTATTTTTGAAATTCTGTAATGTTATTTTTACTGGTATTATTCTCTTCTTATGCCAAATCAGTGCAGCAATTAAAAAGTCTAACATTAGAAAAGGTAGCCTTTACTAGTGCTTCCCATCAAGATCATGGCAAAATTCATACTGGCTTTATTGACCGTTGAATTTGTCCCAGGGTCCTGTGCTTAGATTTTCCCAGTGTTGGTTGCTCTGCTGGCTGACTCAGATGCTTTCTTAAACTGTTCCTTTTGCAGGTGTAAGCTATAACGGGTGTCCTGTGCCTCCTCTACACCAAAGCCTGCATCCTATTCATCAGCGCCACATCACTGTGCCTACCAGCATCCCGCAGCAGCAGGTTTTTGCGCTGGCAGAACCCAAGCGGAAGCCATCCCTCTTCTGGCACACCTTCAACAAACTCACCCCCTTTAAAAAGTGAGAGGCCAAGCACTTAGGAAGGGCATTGGCATGGAGGGAGGCTTACTCCAGAGAAGGACCTTGGAGACACGGTTAAGCTTATTTGAGCTCAGTGAATCTCCAGTTTTGGAGGGAAAACCTTGGGCTCCCTTGAGCCAGAAATACAAACTTTGTCTAGAAGAATGAAGTTCCTCAAGACTGCTCTGAAGTCAATGTTGCCAAGTATCAGCATTGCTGATGAAGAGCAGCCTCTCTTCTGACAAAGACAACTTGCTGTTACTCTGAAGCAGCAGTATTTGATCTCTGTTTCTTAGGTATGTTGAAGTAGTGATGGAATCATGCAGGTCATTATAACATTTCATTTTTCTTAACCTTATATTGATGGCCAAATTTAGGATAGGGAGGAATTTTTCCTTGGGGGTATATCAGCAAGGAATCTTAGGAGAGTTTTCTCCTTCCTTTTGGAGCACTGAGCAGAGACCACCCATTAAAATCAGGTGGAGACATCCCACATGATTAACCAGCTGTTGCAGAACTTAGTGGACCCTCATCCTTCCTGTCTTTTTCTATTAAATTGCCAAATGGCAGGAGAACGTCCCACAAGGCCTTACCATATTCCAGATTGGAACAGGGAAATTTTAGTCTGTCATATAGAAACATGAACAGAGTGTGAAATGGACTATAAAGACATGTGCATTTATGGCACATAAGTGGAAATAAGAGGAGCCTGGGGCATCTCAGATCGATTACTTTGTCACAGCAATATACTGCATGCATGTATGCTCTTCAGCATAGAGCTTTTCTATCACTTTTTGCGCGCTTCTTTGCTTGAGAGATGCTTCTTTATATTTCCAATATGCTTATTTCTCTGTGTAAAAGTATTTTTTTATTTTGTAACAGAGATAATGTGAATGTACAAAGTCAGAGTTGAGACAGTACGTGCTGACTGCTGGCTATGTTACATAGTTCTCAGACTTTGTATTCATATAGCTTGACTTAGAAAATGGATGAATGATAATGTAAATATATTGAAGCAGTCTGGATCCATGCTTCTTATACACAGTCAATTGACAATGGGTTTTGACCAATTATGTCTTCACAAAGAAAGAGAAATCCATACTGGAAGGGGCAGAGAAATTGTGTGGACTGGAGATGGATTTTTGTCTCAGAGTCGTCAGTCTGTATTGGAAGGGGAAGAACCTGACTCGATTAAGGTCGGCTCTGGCTGGCATATGCAGTATGTGATTTGCATTGCTATGATTTGCCTGTGACATGGAGTTGATTTGGGAGAATAACTTTTAAAGAGCCACCAGGAAGAAACAGGATCTTGATGTTTGCAGCACTGATCATTTTCTGCTTGATAGCTCTCATTAAGGATGACAAGACTGCTGGTATTTGGAAGGAAAGAAAGACTCTATGTTTTAGAACTGATTTGCTATGAATGTCTTTACAATACTTTGTCCTATGCTGCTGACTAGGGGCATTACCTGCTGATAAGGGTAGATCCGAGGGTATTCTTTGACAATGGACACAATCAGCTTTGTCATGAATCTGTAATATATGAAGAACAAACAAGGGGCTAGAGGCCAGGCATCTTAACAACAATGTAAAAAAGCCTTATTTTAAACATGTATTTGTTCCTACTACTATTGTTACCTCTATACTTTTATTTATCGCCAGTGTTGTGAAGCCCACTAGTTGCTAGATTTTGTGATTTGATAACTTTGCGGCAACTTCTGCAAAGCCCAGGTTTGTGGTTTTGATTTTAAATGCCATCTTTTGACAACTGTACATTTCAAATGCCTTGTGTATATAGCTCAGCAATAATGCAAAGTCTGGTGATGCTCAGCCGAATTGTTCACTGCATAGTGAACTTCATTGCTTGTGCTTTCCCATAGCGATGGAAGATGACCTGAAGCAGCTAAGAACTGGAAATATGCACTGACATTTTCAACAATCCAGCTTAAAGAAAATGCACGGGAAAGCTAGTGAAAAAGGCTGGCTGGGTTGTATTTTTCTTTTGATGTTTAAAACAAGACATTTCTGTTCAGATTTTTTAAAAAGATAATTCTAAATGCTCAATTTAAACACAAGGAGCAGACTTCCAAATGCGGGCATGGATGCATGCCCTTCCCCTAAATGAGTAACCCTTTTGCGTTTCTTACATACCCATTTTTGTGGGTACTTGCCACATTCAGGCCTGCAAACCAAAGCGATGCATGTACTGTGGAAGTGGAGATGTTTTTCATAATCACATTTATAAAGACTTGTTCTAGATGCAAAAAAAAAAAAAAAAAAAAGTCTGAAGTTGGATTGCAGTGCTTTCCCAGAAACTTTCCCGGCTGGACCTGAAGACACGATGAGATCCACGCTTGCTTACATCTGTGTCTTTGCTAAAACCTACTTCCTTCCAGGGCTCAGTTCTGTGGAGTGCTGGGAAAAAAAAGGAGGTTTTGGAATGTATCTTCTGACATGTCAGTTCCCATGAAAGCTCTTCCCATGTAGTAGTGCTGGTGCCTTAGTCCTAAAAATGAATAGAAGTGGTTTTGGATGCAGCAGTTTTTTTCCTCAAGAAGTGAATTTCAGAAAGATAAAAAGCGTTTCATGGTGCAGATTACTCAGGACGGTTTTACATATAGTACCCTATATATAGACACAGTTGTTTTGTAATATTCTCTGTCTTTCTTTGCAATCTGACCTTGCAACAGATTAAGATAAAATATAACAAGACAGGCCAAATTTAAAATACACCATAATCTTCTGACAAATGATAGTTAAATGAAAACACACAATTATATTATCCAACAATTAAGACAAATACTTACTTGGGGTTGAGCCTGACTTTAGAGTCAGTGGGAAAAAGAGTTGCAGCTAAAATGTAGAAGTGTGTCTTCTAGCGACTCTTGCCCTGATCCTCCTTCTGATGACAAAACTTGTATATGATCAGAAAGCTGTGACGGCAACGCCTGTTCTTTTCCTCTCGCTTTCGCGTGCTTTAAGTTACTATAAAAAGTTCTAGGGCAACTACTAAGCACATTTGTGCCTCGTTCAGATAAAGCACAGCCAGAGCCTTCCTGATGGCCTGCTGGGCAGATAACCTCAGACTATGCATGAGATGCAGTGAAATATAATTGTCCTCAAATGTGTTTCCACTGAGTTAGGAAAAGGCCAAACCATAATTGCATCTAACTCGGAGCATTTGATGTATAAAATAATAAGATTGTTTTACAAGTGGCTCTTGCCATGCTAAATTTCACATTGAGTTTTAGTGGTCAGTGTAATAACAGCATTCAAAGACAGACTACTCAAATGTTCCACATTCTAGTTGTCTTTTGAAAATGATTATAACGGAGTTTTGGAGCCAAAGGTCTTTAGCCATAACTAACATAGTACCTTTCTTTGACTGCCTGTCCACATTTTTTTTTCTGTAAGTGTGGCATTTGTATGTAGGAGATGCCTTCTGAACGATCTCTAATTTAAAACTATTTGTTGTAAATACTAGGTATGACTTGCATATATATTTTATTTTGACAAGTGTTTTGTAACGTTTTACCTTACGTACATTGCTTTGTGCATCTTACCATCTGTGTACTGTTACACATGTTGTAAATGAAGTGTCCTGGCTACGGAGCAGGTGAATTGGCTGTTGACAGCTGAAATACAATGTATAGGACTGCAGTGGCTTGATGTGCATTTGTTCTGAAGTAATTGCATTACGAGGTTTATTTACTCTCGGAACATTGTTTGTCAAATGAATCTATTTTCTGGAAATAAGTGCAAACTTACATTCCCATTTTTTTTCCTCTTACTGTACGTGTTTGAATTAAATAATGTACAAAGCTGAAGTTCCTCAGCTGTGTCTTATAAAACTTTATTCTGCAGTTTTAAAATTGTTGTGTTTTTTTTTAATTGTCTACAAAATATCCTCTGTGATGCAAAAATGTATCAACTGTCATATTTATTTTATTATTTTAAAGCAAAAACCATCACACCTTCCTCTCTTGGTTTGCCAGTAATAGCTATGGTCCTTCCCAGCACAAGTTCATTTTAACAACTACTAAATCTGATTCTGGGATTGAAGTTTCTATCATTCAGGCAAAACCCATCCTTGTTACTGTCCCAGCCATATGCATCTGTGATCACTGTGCTTGTCCTGGCAGACAGCTCCCACAGTACCCCTCGGAAGTAAATGCAAATGCAGCTTCTGTATTAATAAAGCTCCTGCTAACAGAGGATGGGGACTTAAGTACTGTAGTTTAGGTAAGGAGGATTAGATTTTGTTTTCTTTGGAACAAAAGCAAATCTTTTGAAAGGGTTCTCCCAAAAGGCGTGTTCTGGAAATACCTGTGAACAGGCTTACGCGCCTGCTTGTTAGAGCAACGGGCAATACTGCTGGAGATTCAACTTGCTGCTTAGATTCAGAGAAGTTTTTCATTTCTCATTATTCTGACAGAGCTGGGACCACGTCTGAAAGGCGTGCGTGTGTCCTTCCTGCTCAAAGCTGCTTTAAAAATCATGGTTCACTGAGACACATTAGCTTTAACAACATACTTTGCTGAAATCTGTTCATCAAAAATGCTTTGGCGAGTTCAAACGCTGGCAGAATAGTTGGGTTTGCCAGTTCTGTCCTCCTCCTTCCAGTCTCCAAGCTCTCATCTCTATTTCTTGGTTCACCTCAAAGCCGAGAGTTTCCCAGGCCTCCCAAATGCTGCTGCTGCTGCAGCGGGAGGAGTGCCGAGCGCTCCAATATCAAAGTGGAAGGCACAGCCTGAGCACTTAGTGAGGTAGCTCGGATGACTGAAAAACATACCTTGAGTGAACACTGGAGCAGGACGTTGTGATCAATAGGCTTTCTAAGGAGCCTGCAATTCATCTGGCCATGGAGAGCTCATTTGTGCATTTTATTTCATGCTTTGGCAGTCTGGCTAAATCCTGTAGCTCGTTCCATACTGTCAGCTTTTAAGTTCTTCGAGAACTCATCTGTTAGATGGAGCTTTTAGTTCGTGCAGAAATAGCACTGCTTGTCTTGGGGTTTTTTTGGTTTGTTTTTTGGGGGGAGGGGGGCTACCTGATGATCCGTGCTTGGTAACAGAGACAGGGATTTGGACCTTTTTATGTTGCAGTACCAAAGGGGAAATGAAAAAGTCAGCAATGGAAAACCACACATGCAAACTGTAAGGAAAGCACACAAATTAGTGTGTTTCTGAATATTTTTCAAAATTCAGTTATTCTAACTATCTCGACAACATGTAATTGTGAGAATACGACAAAGCGATATAAACTATCAGCACAATGTGGGTTTTTTTTAATCCTAGGTTAGTTTTAGTTCACTGCAGTCAGAACTGGCTTCTGGTTGTCCAGGTGAGTACCTAGGGCTGAGAACTCACATACTGCCAATTCTTTCTGTTAGGTATTTAGGTTCTGGCTTCAAAAAACGATGTCTGTGTGTGCATGTGTGTGAGTGTGTGTGTATGTTTGTATACATGTATATTTACACACACCCCCTTTATAGACTCCATATGGCATCCCCAGATAACGTCTCTGCTGGCACCTACAGCAGGTTGCACCAGACAAGTGATCCACACCCATCACACCCTCCCTCTATTTACATCTTACATTTCTGTTGGGCATCTTGGGGTGGACACACACACGACACCTGGGCAAGGTTTTACCTCAGTCATTTTTAATGCTTTAAGCATTCAGAGTGGGCCACCAGCAGTGACGGTCAAACCACTCTGGAGGTTTGGAGGTGTCTCCGAAGATTGGAAGGTGTCCATATCACTGGAGTCTGGTCCCAGCAAAGTTCAGAAGGGCAAATCTGAGGGGGCAGAGGTCAGCAGAGCAAGGAGCACCACTGCCTTTCAAGGGCTGAGTTTCACTCAGAAGAGAAACGCAAGATGATGTAGGATTTATCGACTCTCTCTCCTAGTGATTTTTGGAAAGCTCAAACTGCTTCAGAGGGAAGGAATTGCTCCAGGTGCTCCTGAGGGACTTTGCTGGCAAAACCAGGCACTTACCAAATTCCTTCTTGTTTCTGGCACATAAAAAATAAGAAGACAGAAGGCCCAATATATACACTGAAGTGAACTGGCAGCAGACAGATTTGCTAGGCAGTTAAACTTGGCCTCTACCTATAAACATATCCTAGACTTTGGAGATATTCACGAAGGACTGAAAAAGTGGCTAGAAGGTGCTCTGCTAATAAGGTTGGATATATCTTCTGTTATTAACCATCTCATGGTCATTACCATCATATTCAGCTCCTAACAAAGGTAATTAGCACAGCAATCAATCTAAAAAGAACCCTGCATCTCCTGCCATTCAGATGCAATGGTTTTTAAGAGCAAATGATGAACTTCTGCTACTGTGTAATTATTTCCAAGGCAGCATTCTGTGATGACACAAGGCATGCTAGAAAGCAGCTAATGGTACCATTCCTACAGCAGTTTTCCTCGTTCTCTGCTAAAAAAGCACCAAACCGGACTAACTGCAGAGTCCATCAAAGTAGCTGCAACTAACGAATTATGTCATTCTTACCAGGATTGGGATAGACAGACCATGACTGCCGTCACTGTAAAATTCACAACCTCTTTTCGGCCAGCGTAAGGACCCTGCTGCCCAGGAGGCCCTGCTGCTGCTGGTGCCATATCCCCAGAAGCCGCCGCTGCCCCCGGCGCTGTCCCCCCAGAGCCACCAGCTCTCCCAGCACCCTGCCGCCAGGACCGTTTGTCAATAAAGCCAGGTTTTCTGCATGGCAGGACAGATCACTGAGGGCACAGCACTAAACTGGCAGGGTGGGCTATTTTTTAATGACCCAAACTTTTGAAGTGTGAGAGGAAGCTGAGACTAAGCGACCTCAGAAAATTTCAGATGGTGCCTAACGGGTAAAGAGAAAAGGGTTGTTTGTCGTGGCTCTCATTTCATCTTCTCAATTAGCACAGCAGCGAGGCTAATTTGGCTACAGAAGTTCATTCAAGTAGAGCAGCCAATTGCTGCACATTGTCCTCCCTTTTCCTCAGAGCGGGGTAGATACAGTGTCCCACATACAAACCAGGGCACCATGAGGCTTGCAGTATTTTCTTATTACCACAGGGTGGTGGTGAAGACCTTAGCGAAAGCTATTCATTGCTCAGCCGTGCTGAGGATACGTTATTTGATATGCAGACCACACAGGTCATATCTTTGCAGTGTGGGAACCCCCTCGGACACTGTGTTTTCCATCACTTGCACCAATAGGGGTGAATTAAGGCCACTTCCTAGAACACATTAACTCACGTTACCATTGGTTTTATCCTTCACTGCTCACGATCAGTATTTAAGGAGTTGATGATATGCTCAGTTGCTCCACTTCCACTAGTCCTTAGATAGCAGCAGTTTCAGTAGTTTCAAGAAGACGCAGTTAAGTTATCAAGTTATGGCTTCTTCAAATTTAGTTACCAATAACATATAATTTAGTAGCACAATAGCTTTGACTGATGCTTGAGTGGCTAGATGGGGAAGCTTCTTTGTCACTCAATTTATTTACTTTAATTCAACCTCGCTACTTCTTTTCCATACTTACCTAATATTTGTAATGCCACATTCACAGCATTGTTATTTTTAATTTCTATAGTCTTTTTGGCCCTAATTCCATTGCAAATTGCTTGATACAGAAACAAATCTTATTACATGTTTTTGCAGCAAAAAAAGGATGAGACATGCCTTCCATCCTACAAATCAACCAAGCTGTCAAAGGCTAACATTTGTGTAATGTATTTGTAAAATGGAACAGGAAAATCAAAGCTTTATTAATCCGTTTTAACAATTTTCTTTCATGTAACAGTGGTAAAAGCCAAAGTACAGAGAACTTCAGCTTAATATTGGAATAAATAGGAAGATGCCAGTTTAAACCTCTGTTTTAATTATTGAACAGCTCTCAAAATTAAATCACTGACCTTTGAGAATTTAGTGACCAAACAACTGCTTGTCCTCAAGGCACATATTTGAAACGTGCATTCCTTTACATGAAGCTTTTATACTGTGGTTGAAGATGCTCAAGAACACTGCAAGTCCAAAGTGAATGAGGTAAGACCAAAGATCCTGTACATGTGATGATGATGATGATATAGATTGAATATTGCTAATAGGATGCAATTATTCTTATTGAGAACATACTAGTCTCTCTCTACATGGTATTTGTGTGCATTGTTTCATAAGACTGAGAAATGGTGGTGAAGAGATTAAACAGAAGACATCACATTTTTGGCAATGCTAGTTAATATTTCAAAAGGAATATTGATCTTAGTATTAAGTTCTCATTAATGAAAGAACCAATTGAAAAGCCAATTATGTAAAATTTACTCATTCTGTCACTTTTACCTGTATAAGTACTTAACCTATATGGCCCACGCTTCTGTGGATTAGACATTTATGAATATTAATTCCAAATAAATTTGGCATTAATTTTGTTGCTATTCGATTTTTGTTCCCCAGTCTAATCTCTTCCCATTAATTGCTCTTACCCTCACTTAAACCAGTTGTGTCCAGAATTAAGTATTAACGTATTTTGGTGGGCCTATATTAAAAGACATTATATAGGAGGGATACTTTAATGAAAGCATAAATAGAACCTGGACTTTAAGTAGCTAATTACATGAAGGGGGAGAACCAGACTAAAGACTTGTTTTTGCCAAGAAACTCTCTTACTTGATCCCTCACATCTTTGCCCTCATCTCACTCTGCTCCAGCTCTGACCCCCTCTGAGGTCATTCGACTTATTAACCCAGTAGACAACTAACACCAATGAAAAAAAAAATAAAAAGACAAAAAGATAATTGCTTTGTGCTGAATTAGGGGACTGAATTACCCTAGCTCCCCTCCTGTGGCACCAGAGCCAGCTCCTGGGAGATGAGAGGTGCAACTGTGCAATCATGAGTAGGTGCACGGAGAAATGTGGATGGAGAAGTGGGCATTAAGACCTGTGCTGCTTCTTGGTCATGAGTTGTTTGACTGGCTCAGTTATATTATTTTTCTCTTAAGAAGCTGTTAGGTACTGGGTTATTAATGGCCAGCATTGTGGTTTGAAGTAAGCAAAACTACGCAAAACTACAGCTCAGAGGACACTGTAAGAACCCTTGTGTACGAATGTAGGATCACTGGTCCTACCTGAATCAGGCCCCAAGACTTGAAATTTTGACTGTCAATTTGGGCTTAGGACAACAACAATATTATTATTAGCACACTTCCTTGTAGACTTGCCGGACATTGGGGTTTCACGGTTTTGGTTGGAGTAAGACAGGTCACTGAAGTTCTTTGGCATATAGTTGCTGCAACTGTATATTCCTGCTGTAATTGCTGGGGGGAAAAAAAAGGAAAAAAAAAAAAAAGATAATTTTTGCCCAAGTTGCCTTTTTATTATGATCTTGAAATTTGGGTTAAGTTCAGCCAAATCCATGAAATCTGGGCTTTGTCAATGCACTCATGGTTTAAATAGAACAGTATGAAACTCTATGGGATGCACTGAGACGTTGTTTTCTTGTTTGCTGGCTAGATCCTGAGGATATCAAGAGCAGCTCTAAACCTCCCCAGAGCTTTTGTGACATTCAGCTGCTTACCATCTACCTGCATCAAAAGTTCCCTTTGCAGAGTCACTTATTTCCACAAGTCATACTGCATAAGAAAATATGAAACAGAACCTGATGCTCCATGTCACAGGGAATTAAGGAATATTTTAAATTGTGTGAAGCTGAGTTAATGTTTCAAATGTATAATGACACTATAGCTGATATTTCCATTAAATTGTTATTTGAAATAGCACTCAGTAGTCTCCAGGACTGTACTTAATGCTATATAGAGACCTATAAATAAAGCAAAGCAAAACAATAGACACCTTGAAAACCCATTTCCTTTTTTTTCCTCCAGCCCTCACCTCACATCCCCTTCTAAGGTAGACTTAGGCAGATGTACATTTGCTTCTTAAATCTTTCAGCCAAAATCATATAACCTTTCTAAAGAATGAAAACCTGGATTATACTGCTGGCTACTGTAGTCAGCACAGGAGAAACACAAATACAGGACGTCTGCACCCAAGGGTACCCTGGCATCCCTGGCAATCCTGGGCACAATGGCATACCTGGTCGTGATGGACGTGATGGTTCAAAAGGCGACAAGGGAGATACAGGTACTATGTTCAGAATAAATGATTTCATGTATCAAATGCAATGCCATTAGTTCCCCAAGTTGTCTATAGTCACTCTGCATTAACAGGATTATTCTGCCTAACCTTCAGAAAACACTTCAGATGTTTGTCATTTACTTGTTTGAAGAAGGAAATATAAAGAAAGACCTAATAATGAAAGCAAGATGGCTAATACTGTGGAGAGGTCAGGTGCATGGGATAAAAAGAAAAGAAGAAAGACTTTACCTTCTATTTTGGGAATATTTTCATGTCTATTCGAAAATTTTAAAGCCTGTAAACTGACTCCTACATCTCTAAGATAACAACTATATTTCTGTAAAGAGCTTCAATAAGAAGTGTATAATAAGAAGTGTGCAGTGGTAAGAAGATTTCTCTTTCTTATCTAAATTTTACATTTGTAGGACTTGCCTACTCACTGTAACTCAAGAGCCACTAGAGGGAAATTCAGGAATGGAGACTATTAAAAAACAGTGTAGGATTCATGTCTGCTCTAACAGGCTATAACAGACATTTGTGGGTGATATTGAAGACAGAGGTAATCTCAGCATCCTAAAGCTAATAATTTTCATCTACTTTAAGCCTCAGGATAATGATGGCCCTTGCATACGTGCTGGAATATCAAGGCTAGGGTTGCACAAGGTGATAAATCTGTGGGCATGTCGATCTGTAACACTTCATCTGAAGTGTCACAACCCCAGAATGCAAAGCATGGGACAAGGGCAAATCTGCTGCTTCACATTTGTTCACAAAATTTGAGGCATGAACTTTTCCCCCACAGGCTTTATGTTAGGTCAGTTATTGTGTGGCATCATGCAGGTGTCATTACGGCTTAATGCATAAAGCTGTCACAAACACTGTTGCTTTGGGCCTGGCTAACTCAGCTGTACAAATCAATCTGGATCAAACTTGTACTTACCAGGTGAACCCTTCTACCTAGTGCTGATCTTAAGGATTATGAATCACAGCTCTTTTCAGTGGAGTATATAATCTAGTACATAAACCAAACTGAGGTCAACAGTCTAAAAGAAATTAACTTCAAATGTGCTAACGTGTTTTACTGTCTTTCAAGCTACTGGAAATGTCTGCCATTAACAGACCACGTTGCTAAGGTAATGAATCACCTGCTCCACCAGAAAAGTATATGCCTCTGCAGACAGTGTGTGCTGCAGAATCAGCGTTGAAGGTGCAGTTTGATGCGTGGTTCTTTGATGGCTATGCTGGCATCGGCAGGATCCTCTACCAGATCCTTTCCTACCGCTTGACTCTTCTTTCTTATACACCACAACTGTTTGTGTGGCTACGCAGTAAACTAGACCAGCTGAAAAATAACCAGCACTTATAATTTGGGCAATGAAGAGTTATTCACCACTTATGGCCTGTCCTGGACCACTGAAAGAAGTCTACCCACTTATGTATTTACCTCAGTGATTGCTAAAGAGTTATTTTGAACTCTCTTGTTTATAAGATGATTTAGAGTTCTCTGTCAAGCAACCACTTACATGCTCCTTCTGCTTTCAGTGCCCTAGCCTGGCCAAAACCAAAATCTTTTAAAATCTAGAAACAAACAAAAAAAATTCCATTAGCTTCTTAATAGGCACATACAATTAACTGCCTTCTTTTTCTATAGGCAGGGGTCCAGGAAAGTCTGAAAAATGGAAAATCTGGAGCTTACTTATTTTCATTTATCTTATAATGGGCCTCACTTTACTCCAGTGAGTTATCACATGATAGTATTGGTTTCTGATAAAGTCCTCAACTTTTTTTCCTAAATTAAATTATTATGATGTCTGTACCAACTATTCCTTGTTTGAAGAAATTGGGGTGACTGTACCATTCTTTATATTGTATGTTTATATTGTATGTACATACACCTTTGCAGTTAAAATACATGAGACTTAGTTTTGTTCCTTACCAAGCCAATGAAATTTCAGAAGATGCTGGACTGTGCCCATTGGGCAGAGAACTGCTACAGAACTGTTCTCCAGTCCATATGGCTGGAGAGCTACTCTTGGAATACGGTTACATCCAATCTGCCAGCTCTTTTTAGTTCTGTTCTGTATGCAAATCCAGGTATTTGATCACACACCTCCTGGTCACCTGTGATGTTACAACAAAAATGACTTCTATAATTGCTCTCTTTAGAGCAGTAGAAAGTCCATGTCATGCTAGATACAGGGATCAAGAGTGCAAATGCCTTCTTCAGATCTACAGGCAGTATTATTCCACTGTAATGTTTCATTAGCATTGGCCACCCCTGCAGATGTCTCTTCTTGAGAGGGGAGTTTACCATTGTTTCACTACTAGGCTTCCTGTCCCTGCAAAGCTTCTTGCTGGATGTGGCTTCCTCACTCCTTTTCCTGACGATATCTTCCATGGGTGGAGGCAACAAGAGGCCAAGAGGTTTTCACACTGGTGGTCCTGACCAGGGTATAGCTCCTCTACATAATCTCAACACCACCTCTTTATGCCAAGGACTCCCTCTGTCTCACAAAAAGCACAGTCCCCAGACAGAGCTTCTGTGCTCTCTTGTCAGTCTCTCCATAAGATAAAAGTACCAGCAGTGGCACCCACCAAAAGCCAGGAATAAGACTACTCTTTACATTACTGTTTATCCAGGCTTGAAGAGGAAGGACTAGAGAAGGATTCATCCCAAGTTTTCTGGTAATTTAATTGTTTAATGAAAATCTGTTTTTCTCTTCTGTACTAGGCGAAGCAGGACTTCCTGGCAGTCCAGGAAAAGACGGTGCAAATGGAGACAAAGGCGAACGAGGTCAGAGAAGTGTTTCAATTTATTATTTGTCTATCAATGGCTGCCCTTGTGTTTGTGAGCACTGGACGTGCTATACATTCTAGCTGTAGCAAAAGTATCATCAAGGTTAAAAAAACTTTTCTAGAAGTAGTAGAGGCTGCACACACACGCTAACAATACAAGAAGAATTTGCTACCTCAAATTATCTGGCTTCCTCTGATGCCCTACAACTTGTTCACTCAGCCTGTTATCCTTCCTTTCCCATCTCTGATCCTTTTGTCAGCTGCTGAGGAAGACACCGCATCTGCAGCTACCTCAGGAAAGTGAGGCTCCTGTAGCTATGTATGCAACTTCGGGGAAAGGGACTTATAAAAGAAATTGTAGAAGACACAAGTTATACACCTAAAGATACAGTAGATCCTGTACACTCACCTGTTTAGCCAACCTATGCATACGCAGCATGTCTCCCGTGTCAGATGGATGTAAATGTGCAGAGTGACTTGTGCATAAAAGCAGGGAGTCAGCCATTGTGCAAGTGGCACCACATCATTCTGCACAAATTCAATAACCCTGAGATGCTGGACTTGTGCATCCTTAGAGTAACTGTACACAGCCAACGGTTATCTCCAAAAGCATGGAAGCCTGCCAAAGACAGTGTCCAGGTTCTCCAAAATCCTGAAGATGACCCTGAGAAATAACATACAGTGTGTGCATTGCATGGGAGTAATTACAAGCTCAGACTTTTCTCCAGTCCATTAGAAATGACCCCAGTCCTGGAAGGAGCGTGAGACATGAGGCCACAAATGTTTAAAGTTACCAGAGCTACCTTCTTTTCCTGTGTCCTTGTCCTGATGGACCCGCACAGCTTTTCCCAGAGGCTCACCGTACAGTCTTACCTGTTTCCAGTTCGTTGCTGCTGTTAAACGCTCTCAGTTGTGAACTGAGAACCGTAAACTATAAATACAGCATTATTCCCAACATCAGAAGCCAGAGGCTCTTATGCGGAAATGATCAGCTTATTCTCCTGATTGATAGAGTATATGACCATTATGGTATCTTTTGTCTACCAACTGCTAACATGCCATTCACATCATGAGACCTTCACCTTCAAACCCTTGTGCAGCAGTAGGAGGATTTTCAAAGGCTTTGAGCTTCAGTCCAAGCGTGAATGAAGGATAAAAGGAGCATGTGGTAGCAAAGAACAAGGACAAAAAGCCTTTAGTTGCACTGCAGCAGCAATCTAGGTAACCCAAGCAAAGATCCACTGCACAGAAATTATAGAAACACGTGGCAAGCAAGTTCTGGGTGTTGTCCAAATAGAACCTTCCTCTGATTAA
This sequence comes from Scopus umbretta, assembly GCA_013400535.1. Taxonomy (NCBI): domain Eukaryota; kingdom Metazoa; phylum Chordata; class Aves; order Pelecaniformes; family Scopidae; genus Scopus; species Scopus umbretta. The sequence continues at coordinate 32,406 of VZTL01042274.1, read as the reverse complement.
ATTGTGAACCATCTCCCCCATTTTGTATACCAAAAGCTGAAAAGAGGTGTCTGGACAAATACTGCTGTGCCTGAGATGATGCGAGCTGTCAGTGCTACCATTAGCCTGTAGATGTCGCAGGAAGAGCGGGAGTGCACTCCTCTCGCAGGAGAGAAGTACAAATAGATAACGCTCAGGGAGACCCTCCCGTTGAGTCACGAGGTTCGGAAAGGATCCCCTTGCTTTCTAAACTCCTTCTCAGAGAGGAGTCTAGGTGCGGCTAGATCCAGTCCTAGTCTCAGACTTGGTCAACGGTTTATGTCTAAGGATATATTTTTTCCTCTGCTGCGTTACAAGATTAAAGTAACTGGGCAGGTGCCCAGATTTCTATTGTGAGTCCGGTCGTGTTCAGTGCTCTGAACGATCCCAATCACAGAGGCACTCACAATGCAATACACCTTCAGTCTAGTCGCGT